>PVLA01009386.1:0-75937 GCA_004027455.1 Hydrochoerus hydrochaeris | reverse complement strand
TGTATTACATTTATTGATTTGTGTGTGTCAAACCATCCCTGCATTCCTGGAATGAACCCCACTTGGTCATGATGTATAATCTTCTTGATGATTTGCTGCATTCTATTTGCCAGTATTTTGTTGAGAATCTTTGCATCAATGTTCACTAGTGAGATTGGCCTATAGTTCTCTTTTTGGTTGGATCTTTCTCTGGTTTTGGTGTCAGAGTAATACTTGCCTCCAGGAATGATTTAGGTAGGATTGCTTTCTTCTCAATTTCA
The DNA here is from genome assembly GCA_004027455.1 of Hydrochoerus hydrochaeris. Classification (NCBI taxonomy): domain Eukaryota; kingdom Metazoa; phylum Chordata; class Mammalia; order Rodentia; family Hydrochaeridae; genus Hydrochoerus; species Hydrochoerus hydrochaeris. The sequence continues at coordinate 75,677 of PVLA01009386.1, read as the reverse complement.
TTGAAGAGTTTAAGGAGTACTGGCATCAAATCTTCTCTAAATTTCTTGTAGAATTCATCTGTGAATCCATCAGGACCTGGGCTTTTCTTTGTTGGTAAGTTTTTAATTACAGTTTCAATTTCTATAGCTGATATTGGGTTATTGAAAATTGCTATATCTTCATAGTTGTTCATGATCTTTTGAATTTCCATGGGATCAGTAGTAATTTCCCCCTTTTCAGTTCTTATTGCATGAATTTGGGTTTTTTTCTTTCTTTCTCTTGATAAGGTTAGCTAGGGGTTTGTCAATTTTGTTGATTGTCTCAAAAAACCAGCTTTTTGATTCATTAATTCCTTGTATTTTTTTTTAGTTTCAATTGCATTGATTTCTGCTAATAATTCTTTTAAAACAATTAGAACTTTTTTTTTTACAAAGAATTATAACTTGATTTACCATTTTTGGATATTACTATTTTTTCTATTGTTGGACTTCCACATAATATCAAATTAAGCTCAGTGTAAGATTGTGAACCAATCACTTGCAGGTCTGTGTCTAAATTCAGAGACAAAGACTGCTAGTGTCCCATATTGTGTTTGTTTTCTGCTGGGCTCTACATGTAGAATCTTAAGGTCTCTGTGGAAAAATACTCTATTCCATTTTATACACTAAATTTAAGTTAAAATGAACCATAACCCTAAAAATAAAAGCTAAAACCATAAAATATCAGAGTAAATCACCAGTCATCTTCTCACCATTGTAGAAGATAAACATTTCTTAGGTTGAGTATTAGAAGGTATTAAATCAAAAAGGAGAATTATAGATAGATTATATTGCACCAAAGTTAAAAGATCTTGTTCTGAAAATACTCAACTAAAAAAATAATAGCCAAGCTACAACTGGAAGAAAATATCACAGAATATATATTTCAACATAAAACTGATATGCATAATATATAAAAAAGACCATGGTTCTGTGATAAAAGACAAACTACCTAATTTTAAAAGTAATTTTAACATAAATTTCACAAATTAAGGTATGCAAGCCTCCAAGAGGCACATGAAAAAGTTTTCAGATATTATTAATCATTAGTGGAATGTATATTATAGCCACAATATAATACCAACCTTAAGAAAATTAAAAAGACTTACATCACTGTGCGGGATTAGTTTTTCATCTCTTTTTCTCCTAGAACGGTGCAAATAATGTAGCAGGAGTGTAGAATGTTACAACTCCTTTGTGAAAAGTGTTCTTTAGATTCCATTCTAGAGTCCAGAAATTTCACTCCTTGGCAATTCCCCAATACAAAAGAAAATATGCCTTCACACAAAAGACTTTGACCAAAGTATTTAGATCAAGTTTATGCAAAACAACCTCAAACTGGAAACATCCTAATTGTCAATTAAAATAACATGGATTAGTGTTTAGATGAATAAGTGAACATGCGAAAAAGGGTGATAGTAAAACATTACACTGAGAGAAGCTATGTGGATTTTCACACTAAATATCTTGAATATCTGCAGTGCAAGAGTAAGTTTTCAGAGGCAAATATTAGGGAAACAAAAATTCAACAGAGGAGAGGGTTGCTTCTCAAAACACCAGTGGCCAGTGCCCAGTCTTCCATAATGGAGAAGGCTGTGCGGAGCACTGAAGGATGGGAGGCGGGGAAGAGCTCACTGCTTTCCACCCTAGTGTGCTGTGTGTCTGCCTGACGTGTAGAATCTGCAAGGAGTTTTCATTAAAATTTTTGTCTTCTCTTCTAAAATCCACCTATTACTTCCAATTTCTCTTAGATATGCATAATAATACTCTATTCAAATCCTCAAAATATCTACAAGGTCTGGTTTATCTCTCTCACTTCATTTCTTGCTACTTGTTTTCTAACTTACTGAATTGAAGAGATAGCTTTTTTGCTGCTGATGGAAAAATGTAAAGCCTACTTCTGCCTCTGGAACTTTCTACTTCCTCTGTCCTTGCCTGAAATGCTGTTCCCTGGGCTGCACCAATGAGCAATCTCTATCTTCTCCTACTCTAACGTAATGCTATTGATCCAGCCTTCTCCAGCTGAGCTATCTGAAGACTGCAGTCCTCACCTCTTTGTTTGTGCCTCATTCCCAAGTGTAATTTTCTCTTCAATATTTAATGACACTTAGTACGTATATGACAAATATTTTTGTTTATCTTTCTCTCCCATTAAATTTTTAGCTGCAATAGACTGTATATTTTTTCTCCTTTTTGTTTTCACAGTTTATTTCAAGCACTGAGAAATGCATAGGTAATATAATGATGCTGAATAAATAATTGTAATACAGTAGCAGAATCATTATTATTTCTAGTCATTTTTAGCACATGTTATATGTTTCACTCTTTATTCCAGTTGCATTGCAAGAAAACTGATGGACTCCTCATTACTACTCCCTAGGGTAAATGTTATCCTAACCATAGTTTAGGTAAGAAAAGTTAATTTGGATCTTATTGAATAACTAGGATCAGTTATTATGTGATGAATATTAATACATAATTCACAGTAGAAACAAAGGAGAAACTATAAGAAAGGATAATTTAGAAATAAGTAAAGAATGATAAATTCTGAAGACAATTGCTGTGATCAAGGAAGGTGATAGTCAAATATTAGATGCCAAAGTAGTTTTAGACTTTTCTTTGATAACACGACAGAAATGTTACTGTCTTCATAATATTTCACAAAAATTCAAATAAATGTTAAGATTATTTGACTCCTATATCTGATTTCATTAATCATAAATGATTAAACTTGCAAGTTTATTTGGGTTACATAGACATATTACCCTAATGAAATATATTTGTTTGACACATAGAGACAAGACCCATTGCTCAAAATTCACCAATAAAGTTTCAGGGCAAGGTATGTTACATAAGAGTTGCCTTAATTTATTCACAATTTAGAACCATAAAATTAAATCCACGGTTAAGTTTCATAATTTCATGGAAAAATATATTTATACTTAGTAGTATATGATAATGAACCAATTAATGCCAAAATCTAACGTGTTATATTTTCAGAGTCCTATATTGTTTAATGTAAACCAGTTTATGCACTCAATGAATGTATGAATTTATATTAATGAATATTTTTAAGTTTAAAGTCTTAGAATGATTTTTACTAACTCTATTTTCCTCCAAATGTATATAAAATGAAATACTGACCAAATTTTTATATAGAATATTTACAAGAAGGCTTGGAGTTAAAGATGAAAAACATCCATCAGTATAGGCTTCTCATTTATTTTTTCTTAAAATGTCTATAAACCAACTTAACAAATGACAAAGTTGTACCATGATAAATGTGTTAATAAAAATTTGAAAATATCTCTATTTTCAGAACAAAATATTAAAGCTAGAATTAATAGATTCTTTTATTTTAAAATTGCTTTTTCTCCCTCTGAGAAACTGGAAATAAGACTGAATGTTTAAAATTTTTATTTTACTTTGATTTCTAAGGCACAGACTTTATTTCCACAGAGGCATAAACTACAATGTTGGCTGGTAGTTAGTAGCCAGGTGTTAGCTATTCACTTTTTTGTTTCTGCCAAATGGCTGGAAGCAATGAAAGAAAATGCTTCAGAGAGAGAGAGAGAGAGAGAGAGAGAGAGAGAGAGAGAGAGAGAGAGAGAAGTTGCAGATAGCATAAAATAGTATAACAAGGTAAAACTATCAAATTGAACATTTTATTTTAAACTTAAATATCATTTGGAATATTTTGGCACTGTAATTTTCTGTGGCATGCAGATCAAAAATTACTCAAATAAGGACATTTACAAAGTAGCCAACCTTTAGCATTTTGTTTATTGGGAAGAAATTTTGTGTAGTATATGTAAGGTTAGATGCTTTCCTAAATATTTGCAAAGATTTTCTAGTTTAAGACTACAAACAGCCTATATACATGATTTTAAAAATCCCAGTTACTCTTAGGTAATCACTATTAGAAATCAGAAAGTGTCAGCGTAGACATGGGTATTTCTTGTAATGTCAAATTTTAGAAACAGATAATTTAAATCACAGCATGTTGAATTCTGACCTTTGTTCTTATAGACTCTAAATTTCAAATGGAACCAATAATTGATGTATGATAACTCTTCCTACAGTAATTCTCTATTTCTAAATTATTGTACCTATGTGAAGCTAAGTAGTAGGTTGAGTTATAGTTCACTTTGCATACTTAAACTTTTTGACTAGTAATTCATAAAAAATTTGATATGTATGTGACCTATTTCCATTATTGTCAATAATTATTCACAATCATACCCTCATTTGTCAGGTTCACTATTTAGACTTCATTCTCATTAGCAACTGTAAAAAGTACTTATAATTATATTTGACTTATAGTCCTATAATAGTTGTCTTTTTCCCATTAAATCAATCCCATAAAAAAGCTGTTTTGAAGAAAGGATTTCCTTCATGAAGTAATAAAGATTTGATCAGGCCGGGAATTTAGCTCAGTGGTGTAAGCGCCTGACTGGCAAGCACAAGGTCATGAGTTTGATCTCTGGTACAAAAAAAAAAAAAATTTAATCATAGTGATAGACTTTATGCTTGACTTTATGTTTTGGGTACTTATACAATAATACTAGTGACGTGTGTTAACCAGCAAAGATTACAGCATCAATATATCTGTTAAACAATATAACTGAAACAGGCTTGAGAAAAAGTGGGAAATTATGTATCTTTAAAAAAAAATTTTACAGTTGAATCAAGAGCATGTGTTAGCCTAGACCTATAACTAAAAACTCACTGGAAGGTGGCAGAGGACTGGTATTTTAGCTGTCTCCTTTCTCCAGCTGATATAAATAGTACTGTTTTCTTCTATGGCTTTAATAAGAACACCAAAGTATTACATTAGCTTGTACATTCAGTGCAGAATTTTTCCCTCTTCCCAAACTGCAAGTTTGTAGAGCCAGCTGGACCATTCAGTTTGGATACACTAATACAGTAATGAAAGTAGCATGTGTAAAATTGAGTTAATTATATTATCTTTCACAGAGATAGTTCTGTTTCTGAAAGCTCTTCCCTGCCATTGCTACATTATTATTCCTATCACATGATTTGGAATAGGTCAAGAATACACGGCTCTCCTCTCTCAAACTCCTCATAGTCCCAACTCCTACCAATTACCTCACTTTCATATTATCTTAATATTTAAGATAACTGCTTTCAAAATATATAGGGTGCTTCTGGGAAAATTAAGTGTGTGTATGTGTGCATGCATGTGTATGTGTGGTGTGTAATATGTCTGTGTGATTTTGCTGAAAGAACTAGTAAGAATGAAAGTGAGGAATAAATATATTGCCTGAAAAACTGTTTCCTTTCTTCTATTGATATTTCCCAGAAATATTGTCTCCATATGTAATTAAGTGTGAATAATTCATTTCCCAGAAGTCATTCTATTATGTTATAACTGACAGCACATGCTAGAAAAAGTGTTGTGCTTATTTATGCTCAGGAGAACCAAGTCAAAGACATTTTCTGTTTAAAAACAGAAAATAGATATTTGAAGGATGCTTCCTTTTCATATAACATTCAAAGAACCCTTCTTTAGTTATTTGTCAGACACAAAATTACTTTCTTCTTGCTTTGCTTTGGAGTTTTTCCCCTATTTTTTCAAGTTCCCTGTATGATTTTCATTTTTTAAAAACTCCTCTGAAAGCACTTCTCTGTCAGGCGGAATGAAGAAGGCACAGGGATTCCTTGAACACTACAACTCATTCCTTCACTTCCTCTCTTCTATTTTTATGAGATATCTACTCTCTTTTTTTCATAATTATTAAGTACACAGTTTCAATCGGTACTATGCAGTTGTGGGGAGTGACTAAGCAATGCCTACCTGGCCTTCTGCTAGGTAGACAGGCAGGGACAAGAGGTCATAAGTAGGCAAGACGTTATAGGCAGGATCTGAAATGTGTCCAAGCAACAAGGAAGACTCTCCCTGGAGAAAGGACAACTGCAATTCTGATGCCTCTTAAATCTTTTCCTGTGGGAAGAACTTTCATTCTTCTTTGTATTGACCTTCCTTGCCTCCAGCATAGATTCCCAGTTGATTATCTTAAATTCATTGATTAGGGCTATAACACCGTCTGGAAAATTGCTTCCTAGCAGTGTCAGTGTCTGGATTAGTGTTTGTGAAATGATTGGGAGAAGGGGGTGTGTGCTACAAGATGGCCAATCCTCCCTTCTATCCTTCAACTCTCCTTAAAGAATGTTGCTTGCAGTCCAATCTAATGGAGATCATATTAGACAGGACATTCTGGGGAATGCAGTTCAACTGAGTTAGAGGTATCAAAAATTGTAACAGAGCTTAAAGTGGATTTGGAATTTTACAATGATTCAAAGAACTGTAAGTAGCTTTTATTAATATATACTGAAAAACAAAAATACATATAGACAGACACTGATTCTTTGCCTGATTTATTTAATGTTAGCTTTCTCTTTTATTCTTCTGTTAAAGAGAGGCATGGAAAGATGCCCTGAAATACTCTGTGTTCATTGTGGAAAGCTAATATGATTACAGAGATTTCAGCCCTGGCATTCCTGAAGCACTGACTCTCCTGTTTATCTGAAAATAGTAAACCATATTTAAAATCCAGCATAGTGAGGTTTTCTGTAACTTGTTATTGAACACATGTATGTAGTATATGCATAATATTTAATCTTTAACTATGTCCTGTAGTTATAATAATATAATAGGAATTATAATGACAATTGACTCAAAAAAGTGTACATAAATATATGTATAAGGTTGTTTATATGAAAATTAATTTCTTCTAAAAGAAGAAGATTTCTTCTAAAAGTAGATAAAAGGGAAACTATACTTTCTAATATATTAATGGTTAAATGAATTAAATTATAAGCAAAATATAGAAGCACATGACCATTAAGTACAAAAAGATTGTGATGAGCAGTATGATAATAACTTATGAATAACTGATCCAAAATTCAAAGAGTTTAATTTTAGAATCCACCTACACTGTCTTCTCTTACATTCTTGAATACAGAAATATTTTACAAATTATTAAGCATAAAAAAGACAAAGTTAACTGCATTTGAGTAAAGTGTAAAACTATATGCAGGTGACACATTTAGATAACATTAATTAATTAATATATTCATTTTTTATATATGAAATATATATATATACTTTACATATTTTCAGTTTGAAATTCTGTTGAAATGTTTTGAAATTAAATAAGGTTTCTTTTACTCACACAAATCTTTTATAGAAGAAATATGTTCAAATAATCCTTTAAACAAGAGAAAGTGTAGTTCATACAGATTAGTTAATTTTATAACTGCATCAAAATAATAAAAAAATGGTGAACATGTGCAATTTTCAGAAAAGTCCACTTTTTAACCAAAAATTTTGTAAAAATATTTTGAATTAAACACTTAAAAACCTATAGTCTTAAGTTTATAAACTAATAATATGTGAGTTAATTAGTAAAACATCTTGAATATTACATAAATGTTCTTTATCTTTTTAGAAACCTACCAACAAAACTCTTTATGAAAACAAGTTACAAAGTAAGTGTGCTGTTTGAGGCAATAGATGTTCAAAAATTCTCAGTATGTACTTTTTCCGAATTTTTAAATTCTTGTGTAATAAATCCTACTTCCTCTATCAGTTTATTCTATTGGTATGACATATGATTCTACCTTGTGTCTTCATATATCTAGATTTAATTTACTTGATTGTTGACATATGGACTTGAACATTGTTTCTATGTTGTTTGTCTTTTCTACTTCTACAATATCTTTCTATAATGTTCTAGTGCTTATATATGTACAGATATTTCTCACCCATTTATGATTTGTGCTTTTGATTTCCTCTGACTTGTTCTCAACCAAAATATCTTCAGCTATTTCTTTCCTGTTGAAGTTCATACATTATCACCTAGGCTTTCTTTCACTGTCACTGCCAAATTACTCTTCTATTTGACTCTTGCCAAATTACTACTTCTCAACTGCATATATTAGTATGAAAAATTTGTCCCTTGTAATCATTACTCTCCATTCATGACATTTCAATGATACCTATTTAATTATAATCATTTCTCTATGTTAGGATTGCTGGAATTTTTCATTTCTTAATTAGAAACAGTATTAAATCATCTAGTTAAAATCTACACAAAAAGAATCAAAAGCACTGGTTTTTGTCAAAATTCTCATGATTCCTTTCATATGTGTAATGGTGCACTGATTGTTTTCCTCTTCAGGTAAAAGTTTGATCAAGATTTTAATATTTTTTGCTTATATTCATACATTGGGGCTTTTATGATGCAATGACTGTTTTGTAAAGAAACAACATTCATTTCTTTATTATTATCCAGCTATTAATTTACCATCTCTTTCATCTTTGTCAAAGGCAAGAATGAATCAAGGGTTGGGAAAAAATGAAACATTACCTCCAAATAATTATTCTGCTATATCAAGTTTCAGTCATGCAATAAATATTTTACACAGGACTCTTGAATGTCCATCATCTGCTGAATACTTCTTTTGACAGCTAAATGTTATAAGCCACTTTTATCCACTATATCTATGGATCATTAAATTTTGTCATGATTTTCTTTTTCTGGTATGGTAATGACATTGTATTCATTTGATAAATTTATTGCTTCTTTGTTCATTTGTAAAGCTACATATAGAGGTAAGATGAACAAATTCAAATTCAAAACTGAAAAAGATCATAGCCAATTTTCAGTCTCTCTGGCAACCAGCTAAGGGGAAGATTGAGTCTATTGAGCTTAGCATCTTCCATGCCACAGAAAGAATTCAAATAAGCCTCTCCCAGTCTTTGTCTAAATTGACCACAGCTACCTGCCAACACAAAGATTACCCTGGGGTAAGTCATGAGGGGTTTTGGATACAGGATGTGATTTCAAACTGGTATTATGGAAACTAAAATGTCACCATGGTCCTTCAGGACAACTACATAAGGATCAAGTAACAAATGAATTCTTGAGCCAAGTTTGTCTCATAGTCATTCCACTTAGTTGACATATATCGCTTTATTAAATCCTTGTATTAGTAAGTGAAATTGCACGGTTGTGCACATCGGCTGCCAGCACATTTATGCTATCTTAAAATTCACGATCATAAGATTGTTAAATTCTCACATAAGGGCTTACTCGGTGTAAAATAAATGAGTGGAAGGTCCTGAAAATTTCAGCTTCTGTTATATCAGCCAAGGCAGTGAATTAGAAGTCATGCTATATTCTTGGTGAAATGTCAGAGATTATCAACACCTGCACATACTGAAAAAGATAGAATTTATTGTCCCATTATCTTTTCTCTAATTACATTTGTGTAGTTTCTTGGGTAAGCAGGAAAAAGAATATAGAAGATGATTTCACATTATTCAGCTATTCTTAGAGAATATATTCTTTTTTGTGCTTATTTTTATTTTCTTGATACTAGTTTGATGTACGTGTAGTTTATAATCATCTTAGGGAGAGGGTACATGTGCATCTTACATAATGTTTTTCTCAGAGAATCTATTCTTATTTTATTTTATTTTTATTTGGGGTTTTTTGTTGTTGTTGTACCAGGGATTGAACTCACGACCTCATAACTTGCCAGACAGGTGCTTATGCCACTGAGCTAAATCCCAGGCCTGAGAATATAATCTTTCAAAAAGCCACTATTAAATAAGATCAAAATCAATTTTCTTCCATGTGGGAAGGACAGAAGCATTTTATCACTTTCTGATCCCTGAGCTACATCAGTGCTCCTTCAGTTTCCTGTTAACTTTGATCACCTTGACATGAAGAATAACTTTTAGGTACCATATACCTTGCCGCACAGATGTGACTCTAATATGTAGTGTTGCTGTGGCCCAGGAAAGCCAAAGCTAGCTGTCATCTTTGGCCTGACACTTCGCAGGACTGGGAAGTGGTCCTCAAAAAGGTAGATGACAATATAGGAATGAGTGTAGTCTGCATTTGTACCCTGTAACCTACTTCCCGATTTTGTCCTTCTTATTCCTGCATTATTACACTCTGTCTTACCAGAGATTGTCATTCTTTAGTTGTAGTAGTGACAGAGGTTCACACTGCCAGGGAATACAAGAAATGTTTCTGTGAGTGGAAATTTGTGACTGTTGTATTGCTCACTTTGGATTTTCTCTGCTGTGTATCATCAAGCACAGAAATTTGTCACTGTTTCACTGAGATACCTGTCACTGATCAACACCAAAGGTTCGAAATGCTGATACACAACAGTGTTATGGAGGAATGGGTTAAAGTCTATGGCATTAACTTAGATAAGTCTTGCATTTCAATTTTTATTATGATAAATGGCCAATTGTGGGTGATGTAAGCAGAGAAAATAATTAAGGGTGAAAGGCTTGGTTTTTCACACCAGGAAAGCAACCCACAACAACTGTATTTCTGAAAAAGGAAAAGGAGTTCCGAGATGAATAGTTGAGGAGGGAAACCATGGATTACCTTTCATGTGTTTGGGTTGGCTTCAGCAGTGGGAGCCATATATCTTATTGAAAGGGACTGAGCCCAGATGGGTTTGTATCTAACTTCTCAGGAAAATAATGAAGACATAAATTCTGCATAAAAATAGATGCTTCTATTATGGAACAGGTACCAGATATAGGGAGGAATAAAGTGACTGTTGTCACCATTTCCACTTTATCAACAGTTCTTATGTGCCCTCTCAGTTCTTGACACTAGCACTCTCGGCCAATCGGGCCACGCCAGCCATGTGGTGAATGACCCCCTGAGTGCGGCATCAGCTTGTACTGACTCATGTCTCTTCCCTGTGGTACTCAGATGCAATTCTTGGTCTTTGACACACTCATAGGTGAGCACTGCATTACACTGTGCTCATGTTCATACAGCTGGAGGTGCAAGGAGGTTAATAAAATCAGGGGAAATGTCTTTGATTAGTGTAATACAAAAAGCAAAAGATAAATGATTTCTCCTTTCATGAGGGAAGAATTTTCAGAAATTAATATAGCTTCCTAGATAAAATTTCTGAGAAGCTGAATAATAAATTACACAAGATAAAAAATGGAACCTCGTTCAATATGCACCTCCATAATTGTTCTCCTTCTTTGCCTTTTTACATTTTTTAATCAGTAAGGCAGTGTGGGTTTTGCACCTCTTCATGAAATATATACATCCACAAATTTTTTCTCAGAGGGTATTTTCCAGGGATCCATACTAAACCAAATAGAAAGTGATAGAACCATTCTTTTGTTGAGAAAATATTCATCTCACATACACTTTTCAAATGAATTTTATATAATTAACTCTTTTCCTTTCTTAGCTATTTACACTATTAAAATCTTACTTTATTTGTGGAAGATTTATCCATTCTTTTGTGCCCTAGATGATTCCTTTTGTATTATTTTTTGTTATTCTGTTTTATTATTATTTATTTTATTGTTCTATAAAATTTATCACTACCTATTTTAGAAACCTTATAAATTTCATTAGTATTCTATATATATTTGAAATTGTTAAATAGAAAAGATTTATTTGTGACTGTTCTATCATTCTAGTACCAACACATTTATTACAGTCTTAAAAAAATTATTAAATTATTTTTTGCTAATCTATGTTTTATTTTCACTGTAGTTTTTTTCTACCTTTCTACCACATTGCTGTATGATACTCTGCCTCTGGTACTTTTGTATCTCAGAAAGTATCAATGTTTCAACTTTTAGATCGTTCATACAACTTAGCTTTAAACTTTGTTTAAAGTTCTCATTCTTTAGAATATTATTTATTTAAAAGGCAGTTTTATAAATCTTGAAAATAGCAGGAAAGAAGATAGTTTTCTACATTCCCTGTTTGAGAGATTGAGATCACATGGGTTTGTTGCTGTCATTGATTCAGGACTTGCTGTATATGTATTCATAACCTACAGAGGTAGCAAGACTTTGAGGAAAATGGTTGCAAATGTCCATAGAAAGACTGGGATAAACAGATAGGCCTCGAGATTCCAGAAATCCCTCAGTATTCTGTGCTGTAAGTGTCCCTGGAAGCCGATAATACCTTTGGAAGCATTGCAAGGCCCCAGGAATACAAAGGCACTCATAGTAACACTAAGTTTTTCAGCAAGAGTAAAGTTATAGTTCAAAAAATGAAGTTTTATTAGGTTAAATGAAACAATAGAAGTTGACATTTCATTGTCCTCTAGCTGATAGAGTAAGATTCATGTTCATAAGACCCAAAATAGACAAGGTACTGAATTTGTAATATGCCCCATATATCAGAATGAACAGCTATTCTCCACCAGCAGTGTCCTTCTCCCACTCCTTCTGTCCCACAGGGTGGTCCCAGCTAAGTAGTAGTTTGCTTCCAAGCTTTCCATAATATGGAATCTCTCCAATTGCCTCATTTAAGGAACAAAGTCTTATTTCTCCCTTAGAAGTGCATTCACTGTTGCCCTTTGGTTTCCGATGATTTTTGTATCTGACTGGGTCATGCAAAGCTATTTTCTGTAGCTATAAATAGAATCTTGATAGTAAGACCATTTGCATTCTTCATATTCCCTTTTATTAGCATTTTAAGAATAATAGAAAGTAATGAAAAGTAGTTTTTCTTTTATTATTTTGTTTATTGGTCATTTAAATCTATCAGTCTCTTATTTTTCATGCAGGAATAATGACTTCTTACAGCACATAAAAACTACATGGCTATAGTGACATAGGACTTGCTACCTGTTTTCCAGTTATTATTTTGAGGTAATACAACAAAGTATTTTAGTTGGTACATATTATTTTAATGAATTGTTTGGAATTAGGCACTTTTGTTTTTGGTTTTCCTATAAGCGCAAAATAGAATCAATATTTGGAATTTACTATAAATTATTTTAATTTTGAAATTGAAAAACAAAGAGAAAAGTATCTTTTTTCTGAGACTTAATGTTTAAAATCAATATTTGAAATAAATTCAGATGAATCAAAAGTTCAGGCATTATTTCTATAGAGACAATGTGATATCATAGTAGTTCCATTTCTGTCAGTGCTTTTTATTTAGATACTTCTCAGCATTTGCTTATTCTGAATCCATTAATTTTAAATATATTTTAAAGTTGTTAAGAACTCAGGCTGTATCTCAGGAGCTGTGAAAGTTTATGTCATCATTAGGAAAAATGCACATAGCATTTATTTCTATATAACATATTATGCTAAAAGTAGGTTAAAACAACAGGCACCTATTGTTTCATGATTCCTTTGTACTGACAATGTAGGCCAAGCTTACCTTAAACTCACCAGCTCAAGTTATATGTGGAGTGGCCAACTTTACAACTAGGCCTACAACTGAATAAATGCTTGGTGAAGACCCACCTCCCAGACTAACTTACATATTTGTCAGTATGTAGCACTTTTGAACTATTGATCTGAAATGAATTAATAAATCCAGTCTATACTCAAGGAAAAGTATCTCAAGGAGGCAAGGCTCATTAGAGGTTATCTTGGAGGTACCTACCACAGAACTACTACAGTTCTTTGATTGGGCTATAGCAGATAGATGCAGCACTATGAAAAGTGACAATACTTCAAAGCTGGAAATGGTAGATGTCTTCATGATGTGACATTGTTTAATATCAGAGACACTCTCAATCACAAATTTGTAACTTCTTTTGGGAGCCCAATGTTTGGAGGAGTGTAGGGTGATGGAGACATGTGGTAGAAATTATGAGAAATATAAGAAGGTTCCAAAATAAAATATTCAGATTGTGAAAGATCAGCCATGTTTCTATTGAACTTCTTCTTCTTAGGAGAGATTAAAAACCTGCTGTGGCCACACTGCGTGCTGTGCATGGAAATCTATGGTGAGCCTGCACAGGCTCCACAGAAAGACTGTCCCTCCACCTGGCTTGCTTTTTTCACTTTCTGAAAAATACATATTCTATGCTCCTTAATACTACAGAGGAGCTGCATAGGGCTTTTACTTTTAACAGATTCCATCACAAATTTCATATATTTTATCAAACATTTATGGGCATGTTACTCAATGGAATTTCTTAGCATAGGCTTTCCAGTATTTCAATTTATTTCACTACAACTCTTTATGTAAAACAAATAATATAAAACCATTTTTACTATGATGAGGTGAAGTTATGTTTAGGTGTTTTATTTATTCTCCAGAAAATTTAAGGTTGGTATTAATTATGAATGATGATTTGAATATAATGTGGCAAAATGAATATATTTTTATCGAATCATTAGCTGCCAGCTATTTATAATGGCTGTTTGCATTTGGAATCAGGAAAGCAAATATGCTTTGAAATTATTATACTTATTGTAAGAGCATGTACTGGCATCAAGGCAGGAACACTGCCCTCCAAATTATCTCTGGACTAAAATGTTTGGTGTGTGTGTTTATATGGTCATGGATCTCCAACTTCTGCTATTTTTCTGTGTAAATAATGCAAGGGAATTATGCACTGTTAGTGCTTTGATAGTGCTTTGTCTGTCTGCTTTCATAAAACCTGAGCATTGTTATTTGGATATTTTCACTGAGGGCCCAAGTACACATGTCTTTACATTTATTTATCAGTGTTGGGTGAATAGAATTTTAACAAATATCAAAAACTTTGAGGATAATTTTTTTATTTAAAGAGAAAAAACAGAAAAAGGATAGAAATGTTACAGAATTTCAAAAAAAGATGAACAGTAAGAAATCACTACTTGATAAATTGCATATTGTTCTTTTAGAAATAGTTGTTCAAGTTATAAAATAAAAGCACACAAAGTGGACACTCAAGCAGTGAGACTGCAAACAGATCTGTTCAACAACCCAACAAGAACTTAGAAATATGGTTATCAATCCCACACACTTAAATATATATGCAGTTATATCTTTTATAGTACTTCCTATTTCCTCTTTTTACTATAGAAATTATACATTTTTACAATTTTATTTAAAGATAAGAAGAAAAAAGCAAAACAGAAAAAAAGGGTAGCAACAATACAGAATTCTAAAAGAAAGAAAGAAAAAGAAAGAAAAAATGAAAAAGAGGAAAAAACCCACTAAAAATCACTAGTTTATAAATTACATACTGTCATCTTAGATATAGTTGTTCAAGTTACAAAGTTAAATGCTACATAGTAGACATTCAAACAGTGAGACTGCAAAGAGTTCTGCTCAAAGATCCAATAAAGATTCAGCAATATGGTCATCTATTTTGCATACTCTAACATACATGCAGTTATAAGCCTTAGAGACCTTTCTTTTCCTCTCTTTTTTACAATAGCAATTATACATTTTGGTTTTATTACACTTGTAGTTCTTATTTACTTTTTTATACTAGAGACACAATATGATATTTATAAATATGACTAATTTATTTCACTAATGAGGATAGTCTCAAGTTGTCTCCATTTACCTATGAAGGCCTCAAGATTATCTTTTTTACAGCTGTGTAACATTCCATTGTATAAAAATGCAACATCTTTTGCATCCACTCTGCAGTTGATGGGCATCTTGGTTGTTTCCAGGATTTAGCTATCACAAATTGTGCTGCTATGAACATGGGTGCACATATATCGCTGTGATATGAACTTTTCAGTTCTTTGGGGAAAATACCCAGGAGGGGAATAGCTAGATTGAATGGGGCTTCCAATCCTAGCCTTCTGAGAATTCTCCATATGGATTTCCATAGTGGTTGCACCAGTCTACATTCCCACCAACAGTGGAGCAGTGTTCCTTTTTCCCTGCAGCCTCGCCAACATTTGTTATCAGTTGATTTCTTGATGGCAGCTATTCTTTCCGGAGTGAGGTGAAACCTCAATATTGTTTTAATTTGCATTTCTCGAATGACCAGTGAGGGTGAACATTTCTTCCTATATTTATTTGCCATTGGTATATCTTCCTCTGAGAACTGTGTGTTTATCTCAGATGCCCATTTTTGGAGAGGGTCTTTGAATTTGGGGGGCTTGATGTTTTTCAATTCTTTATATATTCTGGACACAAGTCCTTTGTCTGAGGGCTTGCTGGCTAAAATTCTTTCCCACTCTGTGGTTTTCTTTTCACTCAGTTGGTGATTTCTTTTGAAGTGCAGAAACTTTTCAATAATATGAGATCCCAATTGTTGATTCTGTGAAGTGTGTCCCATGCAGTTTGTGTTTTGTTCATGAATTTTCTGCCTACCCCTATGTCTCCAAGACTTCTACCTACCTTGTCTTCCAGTAGATTTAGTGTTTCTGTTTTAATATTGAGGTCTTTGATCCATTTAGACTTTAGTTTTGTGCATGGTGATAGGCTTTGATCTAGTTCCAGTCTTCACCATGTGGAGAGCCCATTTTTCCAACACCATTTATTAAAGAGACTATCCTTCTTCCAGTGGACATATTTAGCCCCTTTGTCAAATATAAGGTGGCTGAGTGTCTTTGTAGTGCTTGCATCTTCTACTCTGTTCCATTGATCCTCAGTGAGGATAATTTTTGTGTCTGAATGTAATTTGCTCAGAAGATTTTTAGTTAAGTACTATAAACTTATTTAAGCTAACTTATAAAGTTATAAAATAAAATATGAAGAGGTTTTAATATGAAACATTAAAATATATATTTTTTGACTAGAGGTAAAATTGAGGAACTATTGTTACTGAATCTATGAGCAAATTATTTTTAACCAATATGTTTTACTATTTTGTTTTTGAATGAAAAACTTTAAGGACCCTGCACCTTGTTCTTAGCTAAATTAAATATATCATATAAACTCAATTACTTGCTACTTTCATATATTTTGAAACTATTTAGCTTTTCATCTCCACCTTTGACCTTCAAGATTATTTATGCTTAAGATTTTATGTGAGGAGTACCTTATTTATGCTTCAGCAAACTCAATATATTTTAAGAAAGAAGGGACAATGTGATCTGTTCTTTGTAAAATTTGACAGTAACATAAAAGTTACCAATTCAATAGCAACCAAAATATTCCAATGAATTCTGAACTGTTAAAAACCATGATATAACAACTGAGAATCTTGTGCCATGTTCTTTCTTGTATTGGCTTCACGTAACAATATCCATGGCAGATTTAGAACTCCTATTGGTGACAGTAAAACCTTTTCATATTAAATGTATTTCACAGACCCTTTGGAAAAGATGAGATTCATTTTGGCAAATTAAACAAACAACATTAAAGTGTAGAGAATTATAGTGATTTATTTTCAACATTGATATATTATCTGAAGGTGTAATTGCTGTCTGCTTCCCCCAGGCTCTTGGACACCCAGAGGTTTTCAGATATTTGTTCTTTCCATGCTTAGAAGAGTTTTAAAAATTATCTTTGGGTTCCCATCAACATAAAAGATGAAAAACATTTCCATATTTAGATTTGCTATGTCTTTTGTGACAGTTGATCATAACTGTGAGTTTGAATGGATTAAGAGACTCCTAGAGAGATAACTGGATCATTAGGGCTGTGTGGATTAATCCAGTGACATTCATAGCAGAATATATTGTGAGGAGGTGGTGCCAAATTGGGCATGCAAAACTGATATAAATCTGTTGCTGTTGCTCTTCTCCTTTGCTCTACTTCTTGACCACCATGTATTGAGCTGCTTTGTTCTCTAGTGCTGTGATGTTTCTGTCTTGGCAATAGTTAACCAAGGACTGAACCCTCAGAAACCACAAACAAAATAAAGCTCTCTTCTTTTAAGTGTTGATGTTGGGTATCTGTTCCAGCAATGAGAAAGAGACTGATATATGATACCTCTTCAAAATGCTTGCTTTTCAAAAATGTAGAGATAGAAAGTAAATATTTTTTCAAAAAATATGTTGTCTTCTAATGATAGACACTGAAAATATTCCAGTTGATGTGGAAGAGATGGCACTTAAGTTATATTAGAAATGTGATTGCCATATTTCTTATCTGAACAGTGTCTTTTTAATATAGATTTGGGGAGAACAGAGCAATTTATCAGGAAAGACAATACTTTGATATAGTTCTATAACATGCAGTCCCTCATTGTTTGCACTGTAAAGAAGTTTCACTCATAATTTATAAGAAACTGGAATCTTTTATGAGCCTGTTCTGGACTGGATACAGACAGAATACTTGGGTATACTGCCTTTTGCTTCATTCTGTGGCTGTTTGATTTTTCCTGAAAGTGAGAATTTTCTTTATGAGCTTTTCCATAAATAAAAGTCTACTCATGATTTACATTCTTGAAAACTATTCTTGTCAGGTTCACTTGTCTAACAGTTATTATGCAAGATACTTTCATTTGATGATGTGGTTGTGGACCAGCTCTTTAGGGTGAGATCTCAGCTTTCTATGCAAAAGCCTTAGATGGCCCTGTCTGCCCTCTCTGCTTGCCTCTGGATCACAGTGGGACGCAGCCCTCATTTATAAGTCTGTTTCCCCTGCTATTTTGGTATACCACAAACTGGGACATTCATAATGAACAGAAATTTATTTGGTTCATTGTTTAGGAACCAGTCCAAGACAAAGATGCTACATGTATTGAATGCCTTATTATTGAATCGTTGTGTGGCAGAAGGACTCACTGTACAAGACAGATGGATAGGGGAAAACTAATCTTATCATAAGGAAACCATTTCCTTGAAAATAATGTTAAGTGAATCATAAGAACAGCATCCTCATAATATAATCACCTCTTTGGGCTCCTGCTTAGTCACAATTGCACTGAGCATTATTTTCCAACAAATTAACTGAGAAAAACATTCAAACCATAGCATTCTTGTACTCTACAGCAAACTACTGTAAAGGGTATGCTTCCAATGTCTGATTAGGAGCCCAAGAACCTGATCTGTCTTAAAGCTTGTCTCTTTGAATTGTGCATTCAGCAACAAAATCTTTACTAGACTTCTGATAATCAGAAAATCTTCTTGACTCTATGTTCTACACATAATTTTCAAAGCAATTTACCTAGGCTCTTAGATTTTGGGTTTTACTACTTTATAAGAACATTCTGCTTAGTTAAAATATGCATATTATAATTTTGTAATATTTAAAAATTTTTGCATGTTAATTTTATATTTTCCTTAACAGAAACATGTAACTGCCATTTTTCTAAAGGATGGGAAGATAGGAAGATGGGCAAATCAGATAGAGGGAGGAACTACAGAGTTAGGAAATAGAATCTGTAAAACTCAGCCCATTTTGGGCAAGTAATTTAAAACATCTATAAGTTTTTTATGTATAAATTAGGATAATTATTTTGTATCTACAGAATTGCTGAGAAGTCAACACATGTAAAAATATAAGTAGAGAAAAAGAATCAATTTAGGGGATTAATTTATTCATTTATTGTAAAATTTTCTTTTTGAATTCCTTGTATTATTTTATGGTCATTCCAGTTATTCGAGTGCTTGATAATAAGGGAATACCTTACTTCAATTGTGTTGGACACAATTTGATTTAACAGCACCCTTAGCTGGTCAGCTTCACTTGCCTTAGTACTTATTTTTCTAGGAAGACTTCTCCACATGTTTTATTATCCCCACAGACTAACTGAAAAATTCCTTTTTTTTGTTTTTAGTTTCTTCTCTCATATCTTAAAAAAGATTATATTGAACTTTACATTGAATCTTTCTTTCTCAATTCTCTCTTTTCTTCTTCTTCCCCTACCTACCTATCTTTCATCTCTAGATCCTCTTTCTATCCTTTCAAAGAACTAACTCATTGATTCATTGATCTTGTGTATTGCTTCCTTAATGAGTTAACTCTAAATTAAACAAATTGTGTCAGTTTCATTATTTTCTACTCTGACCTTTATGATTTATTTCCTACTATTAAAGTCAGATTAGCATTGTTCTTATCTTTATAGGATTTTGAGTTACATTAGATTATTTATTTGAGATGGTTACATTATTTTTTATGTGCATTTGTAACTGTGAACTTCCTTTTTATAACTGCTTTCCTTGTGTCCCATACGTTTTGATTTGTTGTGGTTCCATTTTAATTTGATTCTAAGAACATTTTTATTTCTTCCTTGATTTTTTTCTGTGACCTATTAACTATTGAGTAATGTACTACTTAATATACATGTGTTTGTATATTTTTGTGGCTTCTTTTTCTGTTGATATCTATTTTTATTCTACCATAATATGCTAATATGCTAGGGATTATTCTAATTATTTTGTATTTAAGCATGTTTTAGGGGCTAAAATATAGTCTATTTTGGAAAGTTTCATGTGATATTGAGGAAAATGTGCATTCTGTTTATTATCCAAACAGTAGATATCTGTTAAAATGATATGCCATAACTCTGATGTTTCTTTTTGATTTTTGTGTTGGATTGACCTGTCTAATTGTAAGAATGGGATATTGCAGCCCCTAACTATGATAATACTGCTGTGTATTTGATCTTTAAGTCCAATAGCTTTTGTTTTATATAGTTGGGTGTGTCTACATTTGGTCCATACCTATTTAAAATTGTTTTCTCTTTCTGTTGAATTGTCACTTTTGCTAGTTTGTAGTGATGATCTTTGTCTCTTATGATCAATTTTGGTTTGAAATTAACTATGTCTGAAAATAAGACAGCTAATCCTGCTTGTTTTGGGGCTCGTGTTGAAAGGCATATTGTTTTCCATCCTTTCACTGAAGTTTATATACTTCATTTCAATTAAGTATTTCTACCACAGAAATATGTGGTAGTATATATATATATATTCTTTGGTACTTGTGATTTCCTTGTTCATGGATAAGAATTCCTCACATATTTTCTTTAATGCTGTATTTCTTTAGGATCTCATTGTTTTAGGAAGTCTTCTCTGTCAGTTTTGAGGCTAATTTTTCAGGATATAAAAGTCTTGATTGGCAATTATTTTCTTTCAGGGCTTGAAAAGCTGTGCAAAGCTCTCCTAGAATTTAAAGTTTGTGCTATGAAATCTAGTTATTCAAATTCGCTTACCGTTATTGGTTACTCGCTGTTTTCCTCTAACTGCATATAGTATATTGTCTCCTTTGGTGGAATTTTGAATATTACATGTTGTGAAGAAGTTGTTTTCTTATGGTTATTTGTAATTCTATATATCTATTGACTTGGAATAGTGAATTCTTTTCCTAGATTTGGAAAACTTTCTGGAATTGATTTCAATGCATATTTTTAATACCTTTTGAAGCATTTTCTAAATTTTACTTTATTCTTATATTTTTGAGGTTTTCTTTTTCTTTTTCTTTTTTTTTAGTCATTCAGCAACTGTTGCATCTGGATTCTCAAGGTTCTTGTCATTTTTAGGGTATCACTGAATGTATGTTTTAATGCATCTACCTTCTCTTCAATGTGTGATGCACTGGTCAAGACAGCTACCTAAGCTGTTCATTTAATTTTTCACATGATGTATTTACAGTTGCTTTCTTTCCTACTTTCTACTTTTTCCCCAAAGTGATCACTCATGTCTTATGTTGTCTTATCAACTTAATTATTTTGTTAGTCTCATTTTAAGTTTGTTAAATATTTATTGATAAAATCCTTCATCTGTTTAAAAAACTATCTTTGAGCTCATTAGACATCACATGGGTTTGTTTATATGTTTCTTCTATCTTTTCAGGCTTTTGGCAAATTTCTCTCTGTGTTGTTATTTGCCTATACTTTCCTCTAATTTGATGTCACTGAGATATGCTTTTGGGGAGTTACAGGTTTTAGGGATGATTTCATCACACTGAATTTTCTTTTTTCTATTGTTCTTACACTGTGAGTTGAAGATCATCTGAGATAGAGGAACTGTCTCTACTGAAGAATTATTAGTAAGACTGTCTCCCTGTGTTACGTCATTGAGTTTCATTATAATTCAGTGTTTCTACCTCTCTTGAATGTATTCAGTGTTATATGTGAGGTCTTCTTTGCATCCAAACTTCCTTTGGCAAGTTGATTACCTGTACAACTCAGAGAGGAGAAAAATGAATCAAAGTAATGTTGATAATACAAAGCAAAACAGATATTGGCAAACCAGTATTGACATAGTTGATAAAAACCAAGTAAAAGCAAGAACTATGCTACCAGAAACAACAGAAAAGAAATCAGAAGTAATAATATACAAACTGGATCAAATTCTGATATCTGAGAAGGTAAAAACATTACCTGTTCTCAGTTCTTTGTACATAACCTGAAACATTTTTATACCTATTTACTTGTAACAGTTCTTTCTTATTCATTTCCCCTTCCCCCCATCTTCCATATAGTTTATCTTGCCCTCTCTGAGCAAACTAGCAGTGTTTCTGGACAGGCCAGGAAAAATTTCTGTACTTCTGTTTCAAAACTTTTAGAAGATCTAAACTATTCTTCATAAAAATGCATGCTAGCTGAGTATAAAGGCCTAATTTTAGTTGTGAACAATTATGTATGTGTAAGAAAAATATTTTTGATATAAATTGTCGAGATACTATAATTTTCAAATATCAAAGGTATCTTTGAGTGATATGTTAAATGTATTATTTGGGTAGGTAACAGTTTTTCATATCTTGTTCTAAGTAATTTATTCACATACTTTTACTTCAGAAGCATACTTTGCATAATTTAAATAGATCATTATGCTTAAATCTCCTGTACTTTTGAATTAACATTATTCTGGTAAAAATGTAACAAAAATTTGGAAATAAAAAATATAGTCATAAGGTTCAATGGATGATCAATTGTCTTTTGATATATACAGAAATATAGCATCTTAAAGTACATAGTGAACTAACTTTCCTAATTTCAAACATGAGTCAAAAATGAATGCCTGATACTTTTGGAAGCATTTATTTGGAAGGTTCCCACTTGATATTCCAAATGTTCTATATAGCAATTAATATTTTGTAAGCATGAATTACATCAAATGTTACCTTTATTTTATATCCAACTTAAAATCATTTTAAAAGTACAATCTGCTGCACAATGAAATGAATTATATGGAAACAAACAGAAGTTTGAAATATAGTTGTTCCATTACACTTTAGCAATAATAACCCATGTGAATTTATTATAGGCAATATTATCCTAATTCACATATCCATTAGTTTAGCAATGAAGTTGTGTGCTAAGTGAATGATATGTATGTCATACAAGTGAATTCAGTATACTAGCATGGAAATATCTTTGTTTCATTGAATTCAACAGAGTGAGAATATGAATAATAAAGTAGAATTTCATCAAAAAGATACTCATTTTCCAGTAAAGGCCAAGTTAATTTAGTAACATCTATGAGGAAAAGGTTCATATATTCACAAGGTAATGGTTTGCATTTTTATAGTTCTTTGTGGCCTGATTTATATTACAAAAGAATTTTTGACTTGTAAAAATTGTAATTGTGGGTTCAAACATTGGGTTGTACCATGGTTTTTGGAGACAGATTTTCTTGCATGCATTTTATAGTGTATGACAGTTTTTTTTAAAAGGAAATAGTCTAATGGAATCTACTAATGTATTTAATACATTTAACAAGCAAATTCACATTAAGCTGAAAGTATACTTGATTTATTTGTAGCCTGGATGAAAATCAGGGACTATTGCTTCTCTAGTACATGATTAGCTAATTTCTAGTTTTCTACCAGCAAGAAGCTATTTTAGGCTACTAGGAAAATACATGCATTAGCCTACATTAGTTGTTCCAAAATAATTACTGGAAGGATGGGTGAATGAATAAGTAATTGGATAAATAAACTCCTGAATAGATGGATTAGTAAACAGAAAGATATGTATCATAAAACAAATTTAGCTTTTGATAAAAAGCAATAAAATACACCGAATTTTTTTACTCTAAAATAAGAACATTTTTTTTTCTGAGAAAATGTGAATTATAGCTTCCTACTATTAGCATTAAAAACAGCATTAATACATGCCATCTCTCTAAAATTTCCAACTCATATCATTAAGAAAAAAGTTATCATAGCAAAATACCTGAACAAAGAAAAAAAAAAAGAAAAATATTGTGATGACAAATTTTGTTCTTTAATACTTTATTTCTGTTTGTTGAACTCAGTATTTATGTGATTTAACAGGTTCCCCAAGAATTTGTCCTAAGACAAAGATTCTAACATAAGCAGTTTACTGCTTTAGATAGAATACCTGCAAGTGCCAAGAGCGGGTGCCATCTAAGGTCTGTTATACTGCCTCTCTGGACAAATCAAAATTAGAGTGAGTGAGTTGAACTATCAAAGGATAAAGGAGTTTAGAAGCCAGTCCACCAGCCCTGCCATACACTGGAGAGTTATTTACTCAGGGAATGTTTATTCCCTAGCACTATCGAACTTCCCCTCTGTACTGGAGATAGCTGCAGCTGGGGAAAATCGTCACACACAGCTGCAGGTGCTGAGTCTACATGCAGGGATATATTGCGCGATGTGGATACGTTGGTGGAGCATGCGTGGTATCCACTATATCACACCATTTCCTCAGAAACTGAAACAAGCTGTTGTATACACTAAGGATCATTTACTAAATAAGTGTTTACAAAATATGTGTCATGTGCCTCTCGGCTTAATTAAGCTCTAGAAATACATGGCTGGTCAGAGAAGACAGGTGTCCAGCCTCCATGGAACTTACAGTCTGGTGTGCAAGATAAGAGCAAACAGAATTTTACAAATACACTCAAAACGTGATAATGGATAGGAAGAAGTACATGGTATTAGGAGAGCATGTACTACATTTTTAATTGTAAATTTGCACTACTGTTGCTTAGTCATCAAGTAAATAAAAATTTATGCATCATCGTAAAATGTCTCATCAAAACCATACATTAAATTTTTTCATGTTTTCTACTCCTTAGCACCTAATTTTATTATCTTGCTTCTTGATTCAATTAAGAAACACTGTTTTTCTCTTGATCAAATAAAGACACTAACTACATATTACTGGTCATTATGGTGGGAGAAGGCAGACAGACAATGACAATCCAAAGGCTTTAGAGGAAAGTCACTAATGGTGGTAATTTTTCACCCAGGACTCATCTACAAGAATTCCTGCTTCCTTGTTATCAGGTACTGAGCAGCCCACTTATCATAAATACTGAGGAGAGAGATTGCTTGTGATGGAGCCTCTTATCTTAAACTTTGAATTTTGTAAAACTTGGTGGTCTGTTTTTGAATAGACATATTTAAAGCTTTCTTCATTTATTGGATTACCTGTGGTTATTGTCAAACCTGGTGAGATCTTTAAAGACAGGAAAAATATCTTAATGA
This sequence comes from Hydrochoerus hydrochaeris, assembly GCA_004027455.1. NCBI lineage: Eukaryota > Metazoa > Chordata > Mammalia > Rodentia > Hydrochaeridae > Hydrochoerus > Hydrochoerus hydrochaeris. The sequence continues at coordinate 50,571 of PVLA01009386.1, read as the reverse complement.
GTTTGTATTTTCAGATATCAATGCACACCTAGTAGATGGGAAGACCAAAGACCTTTTTAATGAGTGACATAAAATATAATCTATGTGCACATTGAAACTTAAGTATCCTACCTGATATTTGTATTATTCTTTGTATTTTATACAGCATTGCGTATCAACACATTATCAAATATTTTAATCCAATCACAGAACCTTAATAAAATATGGGAGCTGTTATTTACAAATCAAATGTGAGAGAAATAAAACACATAAAGTCAATTGAGTTACATGAGTAAAAAAGCTAATAATCCAAATAATTCAGAATTGAAACTCATTTACAATAAGTCTAAGACCCAGTGTGCTTCAATATAAGTGAATGATCATCAGCTCTCTTTTACCAAGTTGAGGAATACATTTGTATTAATCATTAGCAATGATTTATTTAGCAAATTTTTATGTAAATAATACTGTATAGTTTATGAGTGAATGCATAGATGTAACAATAATGCAGTACAAATACTCCAGTAGCATCTTACTGTACATGATTTCTGAGTAACTTCACGTTAAATCTATTCCCATTAAGTACAGCTGGTTTTATTTGTTCATTAGACAAGAGAAAAAAAATTTTTTTTTATCGGTACCAGGGATTGAACTCATGACCATGCACTTGCAAGGCAGGTGCTTATGCCACTGAGCTAAATCCCCAGCTCAACGAGAAAATTCTTTAGAATTATTTTAAAATAATACACATGCACATGAAGTGTTCTCCATTTAAAAAATTTTCAAGATTTGATGAAAATTTTTTTTCTGATTGCATATGAAACATTACAAATTTACTTTTAATTACAGGGATGAGTATAGAAATTTGAATCCATTTATTTTTTACTTAGACCACTGCAAAAAAAAAATATCTTGTCTTTGCTTTTCCCTTTAGATATTATTAAAGGGTCAAAACAGTATCCTCTAATAAACAAAGCATTTATATTCACTCATACAAAATAAGTTTTAAAATTTTCTGTCACAAGCCTGCAAAAATTTTATTAGATCCTGGATTTTTTTTTTAATTCTTAAGGACGTTTATTAAAATACATCAATACATGCAAGCCCATCTCAGCTTAGATACTGCAGACTCAAATGCCGAAAGAGCCAGGAAGGCTGTGGTAGTGCGTGAGTCAGGCCGAGGTGAAGCTGAGGCAGATGAGAGCCTGCTTCCTCTGAAAGGGTCACCTAGAGCTCAGCCCCAAACAGTGGTCTCCAGATGACCTGGTGTTGCCAGATCATCCAGGCTCCCTCTGCAAATGACAAGTCTGGGTTTTTATAGTGGAACTTAATATTTCTATCTCTTGTTTTAAGAACTTTTTACATTGGCTGGGCCTTAACTGTGCCAGAGCTCTTGCATATCATCCATAAGGCCCTGGGTTCAATTCCAAGCATATCACACACACAGAAAATGTAACTTTTGAAAAATAAGAACTTGTTATGTACAATATTTTGAGTTTATATTATCTGTAATATACAGTAGTACTCGCTTCATGAACTTAACTTTTTCCACAATTCTGGTTACAAACAAAATTGGATAAGAACTGAATCAAATTTAATGGTCAGATTTAATATCGACCTTATGGGGAAATTTCTAAACATTCAGTGCTAAACATTCTCTGTGATACATTTGTTACTGGTTGTTGTGATGCTGCTCAAAAGTAGTATGTTAGGCCTGGGGATTTAGCTCAGTGGCACAAGAGCCTGGCTAGCCAAGTGCGAACGAAGTCATGAGTTCGATCCTCAATACAAAAAAAAAAAAAAAAAAGGTATGTTAGAAGATTAAAGTAATTGATAGGCTTTCACAGACAGTTTCACCCTTACTAAAATGGGTAATTGTCATCTGAATAGAAGAAATACATATTATCCATTCATTTAACATCTGAGTACCTATTCCTATGCTAAACATATATCTTCTCATGTGTACCTTTAGTCTGTCTCTGAAGTTAAGAGCTGATTTTCTTTTCTTTTTTTTTCCCACAGTCATCTGTTTTGACATGAATGGTACTCACCAGACACTGAATCAGATGGCTCAATTCAAGTTTCTAAAAATTTGTAACTCCATGTCTTTTCCCCCTTTTGGCTTTTTCGAGATGATTTCACTATGTAGTTCAGGCTGGCTCAATCACTTGTGGTGACCCTCCTGCCTCGCCCTCTGGAGTACTGGAATAGCAGGTGTGTGCCACCATTCTTGGCATCCATGTCTGTAATCCCAAATTCAGAGGACTGAGGCAAGGACGATGGTTGGGAGTTCAAGGACAGCCTGGGCTATGAGGTGAGCTCAAGGCAAGGCCAGCCTGAACTGCATCCTGAATTTTTATAATTATTTGATGACAATAGTATTCAGGCTAAATTGAGAGTAATTGGATGTTAGAGGTTTGGTTCTCCAGAAAAGCAATGACTTATGAAACAAATATCTTGACTTCTGAACGTAAGTACTATAACTAAATTTTGCAATCTGATTTAATGCAGAAATCGTCCTTTATTGAGTTGTGATTCTTCTATTCAGGACAATAAAAATGTAATACCTTTCCTACGATCTTGCTTTTAATGCATTTTTGTTGCCATGCCAACCAATATTTCTGCCTTGTCATTTGTATTTACTCTGAACACTCACTGTAGCTTTTCTTGTACTTAAAAAAATTGACCTCACTATGAATATTTGCAATAGCTGTCACAGGTTTTGAAAATGAAGATTTAAAATTTATCTGGCCTCAAATGATTTCATTATTATTAACACTATTATTCATCATAGTCACCTACCATCTCAATTACTTGGAAAAACTACCAAAAAAGAAATATACACATATTAAGAATAAGATAACTTTAAACGAACTATCTTTTCAAAATGGCTTAAAGTATCAGTTAAATCAAATTTGTATATCTGGAAAGCAATAGTAAGTTATACATCTCTAATTTAGCTGCATTTTGGAGGGCTTATTTTAATGAGATCAAGCATGACTATTTCTTAATGTTTCTTCAATATATTTAAATATATATATATATATATATATATGTAGTAACTAAAAAATTAATACTGCCAGAAAATAAAACACAGTTCAGTAAAGAGGGACAAAATTAAACATAACTATTTTACATATTATTGCTACAAATATACCTATAACTTGTCAAGATCCAATTGTATTCATGATTTTATCAATTTAACTTTTAAGAAACAAAATTAAGTATTATAAAATTTAATTGGAAATATTCAGGCATTATTTGTTAAACACATAATTGACAGTATCTTTTTGGTTACTAATTATACAAGATAATTGAGTTCAGCACAATCTTAAAAAATATGTTAGGTTTCAGTGATGTGAGTTTGGAGGAAGATGTAACTGAATAATACAGGTTGGTTTTTATGGCACAGTATCTATCTGTCCTTCAAGAGAAGAGGGGCTGGGTTTAAACCCCTTAATGTATTACCAAGGTCAACTAAAAAGTTCCCTCGTTTGAGTCTAAGTAGAATAAAACTCTGTGTGTGTGTGTGTGCATTTTTGAGAACAAAACTGTATGTAGAGAATAATATATGAACTAAACATGGAAGAATAAATATGATGTTGGAAAGCACAGGTTATTTTTGTGAAAGTCAGAGTAATTAAGAACATGTTTATGTTAGCATTTCAGTGAGTGTTTCAGTGCAAACAGAAATATATGATTAATGAAGATTTATCTTTTATTATTAAAGATTTTACTACAATAATAAAAACATGTGTATACCTACTGAGATGATGTGAAATACCTAATGAAAATTATAGACATTTTAAAAAGTAACTAACCATGCTTTACATAAGAGAAATAAAGAAATAATTTAATAATTTTAAGACTCGTCTTAAAGGTTTAAAAACATTTTTTAAAAGTAAAATATGTACTAAGTGAGCAAACATATATTGAACCAAAATATACTTTCACTGGCCAATAATAACTTATTAGGTATATACCAGTTCTTCCTGAGACATGCTGTTAAATAAGTTATATACATTATATTATTTAATATTTTAAAATTTTCTATGTGTATATCTTTATCTGATTTTAAGTAATAAGAAAAAGTGAGGTTCCTGGAGGCTATGTTATTTTCCATGTGACAAAATTAAATTATAGTTTCTAAATAGAATGCCAAATCTGTCTGAACCACACTCTACCGATTACCTACCCAGCTGCTACCCAACATGGTGAAATACAGAGTCTGAAAACAAGAGATGCTTTGTGTTATGATTACGATATCAGTATAGTCGGCAAGGATATTTAAAAGTCAGCTAGCCCTCACCAAGGCTCTGTGGTATCTAAAAATCCAATTGGATACAAGTAACCTGACACTTGTGATTGATAATCTAGCCTAACCTCATATCAAATGTGAAAGTGGATATTTTCAAAATGAAGATATTCTCCCGAGTCTGACTATCTATTTCATTATTCATATACCTTGTACTCTAAAAAGTAAACAAATGGAAGACAGCTGCTTCTGGTAAGGTATATTCTTTACAGAAAATTCCATCTCTGAATATACCTGAAAACCTTTAACATTATGTGTAAAACAAGAATAAACAGGTTCTAAAATATGGAGAGAAAGCAGGGCTGCAGGAAATCTTGGGACCCTAAGCACTAATGCAGTGTAGAGGTCCTTGGGTTTTCTTTTTGCCTCACATATCCAAACCTGATATTGGAGAACTCAGTACACACACCACAATATGCACTCACAAAAGCAAATAAACAAACATGGAAAACTAAAAAACCAAACAAAAAAAACATTAAACAACACAGATATCAGCTTTTTCTCATCAAAAAACCAGTAGAGGGTCAGTTTTGTAAGACAGAAAATTTTCAGACAATGTAGACATTCCTTAAGCAAAATAACATGAAAATTAGCCATACATCTCCTCAACTATGTCAACAAATGCTGGAGGGATGGAAAGGATGGAGCCTAAATTTCCAGGTTTTTTTTTTCAAACAAAAAGATATTCTGGTGCCCTTAACCCTAAAGTGCATCAGAGAAAAAGTCTGAGTAGCAAGCTGTGACTTTCATCCCAAATTGGCCAAAGAGAACAGGCAATTTGCCATAGAATAAGGCAAGGTAGATCACTAAGTAAATAACTGCAACACAGCTCTGAGTTAATGGACCAGAGTTTAGACTGGGTAGAATATAACATAAAAATTGTCCAGTTGTCAAAAAGTAATTACAAAAAGTCAAAAGAACCAGAAAAATGTGACCAACACACCAGAAAGAGAAGGCAACAGAAATTACCTTTGAAGGGACCATGATCTTCATTTTAAGAAAAAAATATTTCAATTTAGCTCAAAGATCTTAATGAAAAAATACCAAAAAATAGATTTAAGATCAATAAAGTCAAGATATTCACATCTACCACCAGATTCACAAAATATATTCACATCTACCACCAGATTCACAAAATGAAGAAGTAAAAATTAACAGAATTTAAGTGCAAAATATGTCAATATTAATGGTTATAGAATTATGGAAAAACTAAAGATTTTTGACAGATCTAAAAAGTAAAGCAGTAAGTATATGGAAGAAGACCAACTTCAAAAAGCACTTTAAACTAAATGAAATATTAGCAATGTTCCAGTCAACAATAGATTAACATATTTATAATAGCTGAATTGAAGTATTTTTCTCCTAAAATGAAAATTGTGGTCCTTTCAAAGGTAATTTCTATTGATTTCTTTTTCTGGTGTGCAAGTCACTTTTCTCTGATTCTTTTGATGTTTTGTAAACACAGTATATTTAAATGAATTGAAATTACATAAAATGTTTTAAAATCAAAGTTTTTAAATTAGAATTTAAAAAAGAAGACCAAAAAATCCATAGAAATAGGGAATTAAGCAGCTCACCTAACTCAACAAATAAGAAATCATAATGGAAATTAGAATGTATTGTAAATTAAAGAAAAATACATGTGAAATTCATGGAGCATAGTAAAAAAGTGTTTAAGTAAAATTTAGATCTTTAAACATATACACAAAGATACTCATGTGCACACAAAGATATACCTAAATGAAGAAGAATCTCAAATCAACTAAATATTGTCTTAATAAAATAGAGAATATATATCTAAATCAAGATGAAGAAAGAAAAAATATCAGCCCTGATTATTCTGTTTTAGCAATGTGGGTTAAAAACAAGGAGAGCCAAGGAAGCATGGAACTTTCTATTTTATATACTCCATTGAAACACATTAGGAATATTTATTAGTTTTGTTCTTTTCTGTAATAATCTCATTGTCTCTAGACATCATTTGTAACTTTGAGTTGTATCCCTCAAATATATTGTTTTTTCTATAAGTATTAAATGAAGTCTAGAAGGTATATATAAATGTATTATCCTTAAGGGATAGAAGTTCATCAGAAAAAAATGGTGAGATTAAAAATACCAGATAATATCTATTAAGCTTTTCTAATGTTCCAGACACTGTTCTGATATTTATATGTATGAGTCCTTCTAAATTTCACAATTACTTCCATTTGTAGTGAATATAGCCAGTTTAATTTTAAGGTGCTGTTACAAGTTCATAAACTGAAAAGTTTATAGGATAGTTTATAAGATGTAGAACCAAAAGTTTGTCACTGTAGTATATTGTCCTCTATTGTCAAATTAAAAGAAAAAATGAAGTTGAATTTCAATATGGTTTATTTTGTAAAAAAAAATCAAAAGGGCTTCACATTAGGAAAATTGGTTTTAAGTCTGTAGTGTGATTTAAAGTATATTTCCTTCTGCAAAGACAATCATGCTTAGTAGCTAGAATATGTAATTGATTTCTGTCTGTGCTTCCATGATGACAGGCAATCTGGGCATCATGGTTAAGATCAACACCAGCAGATGGCCACCAACTTCCATTACTTCTTAATTTATTTGGCCATGGGAAAATTGAATATCACAGCTGAAGTTTTCTGAATATAGGCTCTGGTTTCTTGTTCCACATTTTACAATCTATCTTACACAATTAAAATAATGTCACATATCTGTCTTTTTTCTAATTCTCAAGTGAATTCATTTGTCATTGAATAAAATTCTTACATGTCTTACATGATCTTTTAACTTCTCCTTTATCTCTGCCCATCCGTTTGACTTCATGGGCCATATTTTTCTGCTTGTATTGTAGGTTTCTGCCACACTATAGCTGTTGGTGTGCTAAATGCATCAAGCTGTTCTCTACTTCAACATGTTTGTGTTTTAAACAACCTCTGCCCAGAAAACTGTTTACCCCAATGTTGCACAACTAACTACTTTCCTTCAGTTATGTTAGTACACTTGTGTCCCCATTTGAAAAGATATCTTGAATACTGAAAAGTAATTGTTCCTGTCCCAAGTATTCTCTGATTCCCCTACATTTTCCCCCTCACTGCACAGAACATTATTTGAAATCATAGTACTGATTTGCTGACCAAACAGTGTTTGAAATTGTAGTTTGTTTCCTTCAAGGTTGTAACTTCTTACTACCCAAATTGCTCGACATGTAAAAAAGAAACCCATTAATATTTGCTGAGTTATAAATTTCAAAAGGACGTAAAATATCTCTTCTTTTGATGCTTTGAAAATATAATGAATGATGAATGATGAAATTGTATATGAAGCAGTAAGCAGAATGTTTAATATACAGGATTCAATGTTATTGTTTCATTATTTTCTTCATGATAATTTAAAATTTAAAAGAAAGTCTTACACTGAATTGAAAGGTTCTTAAAAATGTTTTCATTGGATTCATATTTAAGAAAATGCCAATTTCAGAATAATATTAAAAAACTGAAACAACATAATATGTGGATTGACAACTATTTTGAAATATTTAACACAAATTATTTACGAGGTCGCCATCAGTGGATTCTTAAAAATGCAATCACATAAAAAAGTCAAGATATTTCATCATAAAAGTTTGAAATAAAAAAGCAAGACTTTTGTTTTTTGTTTGTTTAAACCTCTATTTACAAGGCTTATTTTGTCAGATTGAAAAGCTTCAACTTTTTAAAACACAGATGTGACACCATCTTCCACAAAGGTAAACTTTAAGTCTGCTTCTGATCCTTCTTTTCAGTGTTAGGGATGATTATTTGTTTTATACATGTGAACTAAAGAAGTCTCTACACCAGTCTAGAAGTGATCATGTAACAGTAATATTTAACATAGTATTAGGGAGGTAGAAATGACCTGTGTTACATGGACGGAGGCACAAAATGTGTTAAGAGAATAAAATCAAGTACTTTGTTACAGTTGTTTAGAAGCAGGAAACTAAAATGTTATAAATACATACGAATTATGCTGTAGCATGGGTCTTGAATATGCCTGTAAAGGCCATTTGCTGAAGGCATGGTCCCAGCCAATGACACTATTGCGAGGTAGTAGAAATATTAATAGGTGGGTTATAGTGGAAGGAACTGGTTGCTCATGGGGTGCACTTGAAAGAAATATTAGACCCAACCTTTCTTCATTCTTCCTTTTCTTCCCAGAACCACTGACATGAACAGGCTCCTCTGGCTTGTACTTTGGCCATGATAAACTCCCTCACCAAGGCCCAAAGACCGTGAGACTAATTCACCGTAGACTGCAACCTCTGAAATGCTGAGGCAAAATAAGCCTCTCCTATCCATAGTCAAACATATCAGTTATTTTGTACTGGAGATAGAGAACTGATTAGCACAGAAAGTTTCAGTAATCTAGCATGAATTTCTTATTAAAGAAAAACATTTTAATAAATGTGCTATAGCCTAAGTAAATGAGGTAATATGAGGCCTTCACATTTACTCGCCAACTCACCCGAGCAACTTCTAATCATGCAAGCTCCATTCATGGTAAGTGCTGTGCAAAGGAATACTATATTTATCTTTTGAAAGATGCTCCTAATACATCTTTTCTGTATTTAGCGATTCTCAAGTAGGTTTTTTGAGTATTTATTATGCTAGTTGTTTTCTGAGTTTCCTAGATTCTGCACTTTAGTTTATGCTCCTAAATGTGTAATATCCTTTGGCGTTATCATTTCACATACTTCAGCTACTAATTTCTCTTCATCTCTTTCTGGTGTCCTGCAGTATGCAATTATATCTTTAGAATATAGTTCTTAAGTGAGGTTACTTATTTTAAAGTGATGATGCAAGCCAGCAATCTCAATACTCAGATGGGAAAAGCAGGAAGATTGCTGCAAATTTGAGACCAACCTGGGTTACACAGTGAGTTCAAAGCCACTATGAACTATGTAACAAGATCTCATTAAAAAAATATTCCACAGTTCTTGAATAACCTCTTCTATTTCCTTTTCTTTTGTCATTTAATTTCAACTTCGAGTCTCTGTTGAGACATCTTCAGGCTTTCTGGTTATACCATGAGCATTTCGAGTTAACCAATTAGAAGTTAACCAATTAGTTCATGAGAGACATATTCTTTTGTTTCCTTGGATTATTTTCTTTGATGTCTTTTTGTCTGCTCACCTCAGCCATTTTTCATGCTGGCTGCTTATTTTCCATTAGAATTCTTTATCATCCTAATCTTAGTAAGTTTTCTATCTCATAATATGAAACATGTTCCATGCTTGATTTGTTTCCTCAACATCTATTATCTCTTGCATCTTAAAATATTGTAGATTGTGCCTGTAAACTAATGCCCTCCATTATGGCTTATGTGTAGATAACCCCCAAAGCTGCATTCCATCCTAGGTAGGGTTTTTCAGAAGTGGCTACATCTAGGGTGTGTAATGCCGGGTTTAAGGGTGTGCAATTACTAAATCAGCTCACTGACTGTTTTGGCAGGGTTCTAAGTGGGTAATGGGAAGGCCTCCCCCGGGTGTGGGGTGCAGGACCAGAAGGGCTGGAGAGCTAAGTGGGATACAGCAAGAGACTGGCTGCTGATTCTTCTTCTCTATTTCACTGCTTTGCTGCTTTCTGTCTGCCATGAACTGTTTCTGTTCTGTGAAGCCCCTCAGGCATGCCACTCTGCTCAGATCCAGTTAACTATGAACAGAAAGCTCTACAAACTGGGAATCACAATAAATCTTTTCCCCTCTAACTTTGAGTGTTGGGTATTCATCTTAGCAGTGTGACAAAGTAAGTATGACATCCTCTCATACTTCACATGAAAGCCTGATCCTCAAGATGATGGTAATAGGTGTGGGAACTTTGAGAGATGATACGGATTAATAGCCTTATAAGAAAAGGTTTGAGGTTACTTATTTTCCCCTTCCATAAGATCATAAAAGTCACCCTGTATGAGCCAGGAAAAAAGTCCTTATCTGACACTGAATCTTCTGATGTCTTCATATTAAATGACCCAGCCTCCAGAACTGTACATTCCTATTGTTTATAAACTTATAATACCATTTTATGGCATTTCATAGAATCCCTAAATAAAACATATTTTGGTTGGGAACAGGACATAATAAATTGAATAATATAAACAAAAATAAGTGTATCTTACATGTGAGATTTTTATGCTTCTAAATGTAATAGTTGAGTTATTATAGAGACAAGAAGGACCCTTACAGGGTTAAAACAAAGACCTGGACACTTTTTAAAGGGTAGAAAGAAGCAGCCTCTATGTGACTATCAGCACCAAGAAGTTTTGCAGCAGTTCCATGATTTGAAGCTGACAGGTTATGGTTCTGACACTTACCCCTGTGCAGGCAGCACTCTCCCTCCCAGTGCAGGTTGCCATGCCTACTCGAATTCCCTGACTAGCTCCCAAGACCAAGGCCCTAGCCTCAAAACCAATATGCATTTGATCAAGTGGCAAACCTCAGCGGAGTGCATATGGGGCCTCTACCCCATAAGCAGCCCAGAGATGACCCAGCTCTGGTCTCTGACTCTTTGGAGTGGCTTTGTAACAATTTTTTCCACAAATAAAAAAAAATTTTGACCTTGCATTGAACATTTATGATCCTCCTCCTCTTTCTATATTGGAGAGAAAGACAAGTCCAGCAAGGGTCAATCTAGGGACACCTAGAATCTACGCCAAAACTGCCTGGCATAAATCTATGTTGCATATTTGCAGAACTATAGATGTTAGAAGCAAGTTCAATTTCTTTAGTGTCCTTTTTGTATACTCTGTTGAGCTCCTAAAAGAAAACGAAACCACCAAAAATCTCCCTGAAATATATTTAGAGCCTCTCATCTTTCAGTTCTAATCCACTGTTATTCCATTGGAGCTTTTATCTTTCTTTCTTTCTTTCTTTCTTTCTTTCTTTCTTTCTTTCTTTATTTCTTTTTCTTTCTTTTTGTGATAGAGTGTGGATAATGTGGAAAAACCTCTACAATTGGGAGTAAATATCAATGTAGATCTTTGTTCCTGGATTGACTTTCACACATTTTTCTTTACTTTCCCACCACCACATATTTTTGAGGCAGTATAGCTAGAGGGAATAAAGTTAAAAAATTGTGTTTTTTTTTTCTTAGGAAGCGTAAGTTGTTTTTCATGAAAAGTAAGCCTTTGTTGTGCAGAAAGGTATAAGTAGTTTTCAAATTTGTTACCGTGGCACAGGGAAAATTGGAACTTTGCTCCCAGGTGCTCCCACGCTTTCTCCCAGAATCTTGGACTATGTTGGATTAGTTGTACTAACTTGAGGGGAGATTCAGTAACTGCCTCACCCAAACAGAAGATTTCAGCAGGCTCTAGTTAGTTTGATGAGTATGCCCCTAAAATAGAGGTGCATGGTGATTAAATAGGGGCAGTAATAAAGCTCCCTCCAACTAACTGTAAGACATTGGTGAGTCTGACAAGTATGTGGATGACTCCTTTCTGCACACAGAAAACATCAGGCAAGGTAAGGGGTGTGCCAATAAGGACTCCCCCAACTTGGAGAAAACTAAAAGGGCTTATGAGACACACAGGCACACAATAGGGACACAGAAAGGCCTCAGCCAATACAAACACTAGACAGGGAGATTTGATGACCTGGAATAACCTGAAAATAAAGTAATAACTGGAACTAAAAGTTGACCTACATCAATACTACAAAGCTTGTCAGCCCAGGAAGAATACAGGAAACACCCAACTTGCCCACCAGTGCGAAGTCAAGTGGCTGGCACACCTGTTCATTGTGGGACCCAGCAAGTGGACAAACATCAAGACCCCAAGATACACACTACCAAAAGTTGACACTAGTGGGATTTAAGGGCCAAATATTAACTCAAAAGGGGAAAATGGCAAAACAAAAAAGCAAAATGCAGTCTCAAACATCAAGTCCACCAGGAGCAAGTACAGGAGACATTGAAATAGAGGACTTCAAAAGTAACACACCAGAAATCTCTGAAAAGGTGGCAAGTGAAATAAAAAACAACTCCATGAGGCTATAGAGGAAATCAATTTAGAAGCACTCTCCCACGTAAAGATAGAAATAACAACCCTAGTAAAGCTGTTGCTGAGCGCAGCTAAAGAAGAAATAGAGAAAAAAGTCAGGAGCATGGGAAACTGATTAAACCTTGAGTGAACAACATAGAGAACAAGCAGAATTCATGACACAAACTCAAAGAGACCTCCAAGAAACAAAAAAAAAATTCTATTCAAAGCTGGAAAAACCATTTAAATGAAGCTGAGGATAAGATTTCGGATCTTGAGGACAGGATCACAATTATTGATCAGGAAAGGATAGAAATTTTAAAAACAATAAAGCAGCATGAAATGACAATACAGCAGCTTTGAGATGATGCCAAGATCAACAATATAAGATTAATAGGCATCAGTGAAGAGGCAGGAGTCAATGCAAATCACATAACGAAAATATTCACAGAAGTAATAGCAGAAAATTTCCCAAACATGGGGGAAAAATCTAATATGCAGATACGTGAGGAATATAGAACACCAAACAATCACAAGCAACATGACTCTGCATCCAGACATATAATAATTAAGATTCCAGACATGTAGCATAAAAATAGAATACTAAAACTGTTAGAGAAAAGACACAACTCACCTATCAAGGAAAGCCCATTAGAATCATGGCAGACTTTTTAGCACAAACCCTCAAGGCAAGATGAGCTTGGAGTGAGGTATTTCAAGCCCTGAAAGTAAACAACTTTCAGCCTAGAATTATGTATCCAACAAAATTTGATTCAAATTTAATGGAGAAACAAGATACTTCCATAACAATGAACAACTGAAGAAATTCACATCCACTAAATGAACCCTAGAAAGAGCATTGAAATACATACTAGATAGAAATTAAAATGACCATAATCCCCAGAACAAAAACAGAAAGAAATCACCAGGTAGGACAAGCAATTAAACAAGGGTGAAAAGCAGAGAGCAAACAACTGGAACACATGGCAAAGTCAAGACAGGACATATCAGTGATATCCATAAATGTAAATGACCTCAATTCACCTATAAAAAGAAATAGACTGGCAGAATGTATCAAGAAACATGACCCCACAATATGCTGTATACAAGAAACACATCTGAACCAAAAGGAAACTCATAGGTTAAAAGTCAAAGGATGGAAAACAGTATTGCACACAAACGGAACCCAGAAAAAAGCAGGGGTAACTGTTCTATTTACAGACAACATGAACTGCAGATCTAAAATGATTAAAAGAGATAAAGAAGGTCACTACATGCTCATTAGTGGAAAATTTCAAGAGGAAGAACTAACAATTATAAATATATATATATATGCACCAAATACAGGAGCACCGAACTATATAAGGCAAATACTAATGGACATGAAAACAATTATAACAGGGAACACAAGAACACAATTATAACAGGGGATCTTAACGGCCAGTGTCACAAGGAGGTAGATCAACTAGACAAAAAGTCAGCAAAGAAATAGTAGAACTGAATCATACCTGTGAGCAATTGGACTTAGTAGATGTTTACAGAGTGTTCCACCCAACCACATCAGAATACACATTCTTCTCAGCTGCACATGGGACATTCTCCAAAATAGACCATATATTATCCCATAAAACATTCTTAAGTAATTGCAAAGATATTGAAATCACCCCATGCATAATATCTGACCATAGTGCACTGAAATTGGAAATTAATGGCAAAAGAAATTACAAAACCTATGTAAATACATGGAAATTAAATAACTTTTTGAACAACCAGTGGGCTACAGAAGAAATAAGACAATACCTACAATTCAATGAAAATGCAGAAACAACATACTGTAATCTGTGGGATGCAATGAAAGTGGTCTTAAGAGGGAAATTATAGCAATAAATTGCTATATCAAAAAAAGGAGCACAAATAAACAACCTAATGCCTCATTTCAAGCTTCTAGAAAAAGAAGAGTAAATTAAACCCAAAGCTCATAGAAGAGTTCGAATTGTAAAGATTAGAGCAGAAATCAATGCAATTGAAACTAAAAAAAAAAAAAAATACAAAGAATTAATGATTCAAACAGCTGGGTTTTTTAAAAAGAATAAACAAAATTGACAAACCCCTAGCTAACCTTATCAAAAAAAAGTAAGAAAAAAACACAGATTCATGCAATAAGGACTGAAAAGTGAGAAATTAATACAGATCTCATGGAAATTCAAAAGATCATGAATACCGACTTGGAAAATCTCTACTCACATAGAGTGGAAAACACAGAGAAAATGGACAAATTTCTAAAAACATATGAACTACCAAAGCTCAACCAAGAAGATATAGCAATTTTCAATAACACAATCTTAAATATTGAAATTGAAAACATAATTAAAAACTTACCAACAAAAAAAGTTCAGGTCCTGATGAATTCATGGTTGAATTCTACAAGAAATTTAGAGAAGATTTGATGCCAATACTTCTTAAATTCTTCAATGAAATTGAAAAAGAAGCAATTCTCCCTAAATCATTCCTTCAGGCAAGTATTACTCTGATACCAAAACCAGAGAGAGACCCAACCAAAAAGGAGAACTATAGGCCAATCTCACTAATTAACACTGATGCAAAGATTCTCAATAAAATACTGGCAAATAGAATGCTGCAAATCATCAAGAAGATTATACATCATGGCCAAGTGAGGTTCTTTCCAGGAATTCAGGGATGGTTTAACATATGCAAATCAATAAATGTAATATACCACATTAACAGAGCCAAAAACAAAAACCATGTGTCATCTAAATAGATGCAGAAAAAGCTTTTGACAAAGTCCAACACACATTCATGATAAAAACCCTTCAGAAACTCGGAATACATGGTGTCTATCTCAACCTTATGAAGGCCATCTATGACAAACCAACAGCCAACATTACACTAAATGGACAAAAATTGAAAGCTTTTACTTTAAAATAAGGAATAAGACAAGAATTTCTACTACCATGACTCCTTTTCAATATAGTTCTGGAAACGAGCCAGGGCAATCAGACAAGAGAGAGAATTAAAAGGAATAAAGATAGGAAAGGAAGAAGTTAAATTATCACTATTTGAAGATGCCATGATACTCTATATAGAAGAGCCAAAAAACTCGATTAAAAGACTACCAGAAGTAAAAAACAAATTCAGCAGTGTAGCTGGATACAAAGTCAACACTGAAAAATCAATAGCATTCCTGTACAGAAACAAAAAAACTCACCAAGAGAGAATTTATGGAAATATCACCCTTCACAATAGCATCTAACAAAATGAAATACTTATGAATCAACCTAACCAAGAATATAAAAGACTATATGCTGAAAATTATACTACTCTAAAAAAGGAGATTCAAGAAGATATTAGAAAATGGAAGGATATTCCTTGCTCTTGCCTAGGAAGTACCAACATTGTGAAAATGGCCATACTCCCAAAACTGTTATACAGATTTAATGCAATCCCAATCAAGATACCATTGACATACCTCACAGATCTAGATGAAACACTCTTAAAATTCATCTGCAAACAGAAGAAACCTAGAATAGCAAAGGGAATTCTGGGCAACCAAAGCAAGGTAGGAATCATCTTGATTCCTGACTTGAAACTATACCACAAAGCCACAGTGATAAAATCAGCATGATACTAGCAAAAAAATAGACCTGAGGATCAATGGAACAGATTAGAAGATGCAAGCACAACTGCAAAGACACTCAGCCACCTAATATTTGACAAAGGGGCTAAACCTGTTCACTGGAAGAAGGATAGCCTCTTTAATAAATGGTGTTGGGAAAATTGGCTCTCCACATGCCGAAGATTGAAACTAGATCCATGCCTATAACCATGCACAAATCTAAAGTCCAAATCAATCAAAGACCTAAATATTAAAACAGAAACCCTAAATCTACTGGATGACAAGGTAGTAGTAGAAGTCTTGGAGACATAGGATTAGGCAGAAAATTCACAAACAATATGCAAACTTCATGGGAAGCACTTCAAAGAATCAACAACTGAGATCTCATATTATTGAAAAGTTTCTGCACTTCAAAGGAAATCACCAACAGAGTGAAAATAAAACCCACAGAATGGGAAAGAATTTTAGCCAACAACCCCTCAAACAAAGGACCTATATCCAGAACATATAAAGAATTGAAAAATATCAAGCCCCCCAAATTGAAAGACCTTCTCCAAAAATGGTCATTTGGGATGAGCACACAGTTCTCAGAGAAAGATAAACAAATGGCAAATAGATACATGAGGAAATGTTCACCATCACTGGTCATGCAAGAAATACAAATTAAAACAACATTGAGATTTCACCTCACTCTGGAAAGAATTGCTGCCATCAAGAAATCAACTGATAACAAATGTTGGAGAGGCTGTGAGGAAAAAGGGGCACTGCTCCACTGTTGGTGGGAATGTAGACTGGTGCAACCATTATGGAAATCCATATGGAGAATTCTCAGAAGACTAGGATTGGGAGCCCCATTCAATCCAGCTATTCCCTTCCTGGGTATTTTCCCAGAAAACTGAAAATGTCATATCACAGTGATGTATGTGCACCCATGTTCATAACTGAACAATTTGTAATAGCTAAATCTTGGAAACAATCAAGATGGCCATCAACTGCAGAGTGGATGAAATGATGTTGTATTTTCATGCAGTGAAATATTACTCAGCTATAAAAAAGTATAATCTTGAGGGCTTCATAGGCAAATGGGGACAACTTGAGGCTCTCCTCACTAGTGAAATAAATAAGAATCATATTATAAATATCTCATGGTGTCTCTAGTGTAAAAAGTAATAAGAAATGTAGGAGTAATAAACCCAAAGTATGTAATTGTTATTGTAAAAAAGAGAGGAAAAGAAAGAACTCTACAGGACATAACAGCATGTATGTTTAAGTGTGCAGGATTGATAACCATATTACTAAGCTTTTATTGGATAGATGAACAGAACTGTTTGAAGTCTCACTGTTTGAATGCCCACTTTGTATTCTTTACATTTGTAACTTGAACAAATATTTCTAAGAGGACAATATGTAATATCAAATAGTGATTTCTTACTGTTTATTTTTTTGCAGTTACATATTGTTTCTACCCTCTTTCTCTTTTTTTCTTTAAACAAAACAAAACAAAACAAAACAAAAAAACCCCAAATTCATTACCTTTTCCTTGCCTAACCATTACCAAAGCTTTTTTTTTTTGCTTCTTCATTATTAAAACCTAATGAAGTCCTGAGTGTTATATTCCCAAATTTTGGAAATACACCCAAAAGTGTGTCTGCAGGAATATCATCACTTCATGGCAATCTATGTTCAGCCTCAACAGCTCTCCAAAGTTAGTTACTACTTAAGTCATCTTGTCAGTTTGTAACTCCAGTGACTTCTGTTACAGTCTCCTGAGCACTGATGTAATACTTTGCCTTCACCAGTTTCTCCAGGTTTTGTAGTACTTGAAGCAACAGATTTGGAAACATTAAAACATGGTCCTCTGCATGAATTTCATTCTTACAGTGTTTATCAGAAGTTCTGGGAAAGTAAATTGTGTTTGTGAGGCATCATTGTTACAGTTCATGAATATTAGTGTCGTAAAAGAGAATAGGAGAATTGTCACTGCAATATGATTATTATACAAAGATTGGGTTTTGTTTTGTTTTGTTTTGCTCTAGCACATGTAACATTTCCTGGTGATGAGAACAGAAACAGATAGCTCAATTTGGGGCTGACTTCCTGTTGAGCAAATGAGATGAGAGACAATGAAATTTGTCTTAAAGCTATTACTCTCATTTTAAATATTCTCACAAGCTGGCATGACTTTAGAATGATGTGCTTAAAATAGGTTTTCAAGTTAACCTCTAACTAAATTCATTTTACTTCAATATACAAACATTAAAACAAAAATAAGTTGCATTTTTTTCTGAAATAAAATATCTGTACATACTTTTCTCAGTTGTTCTGTTGTATACAAATGCATATTACTAATATAAGTGCAACCCACATGAAAATTTTAGTAATCAGAAATAGCTGTTATTATTAGATTGTATATTTTATGAAAAACAATTTAGATTTTACACCTGGGAATCAAATCTTTTTATTCCTCAATTTTCTAATCTTCAGTAATATTTTTTACTGTTTGATATTAATTTCAAAGCTCTGATTAAAGGATACCCTGAGAACTCTAATTTAATGATGGATGACTTTGTCCTTTACAAGCAGCAGATAGGAGGGTATCAGTATAAATTTAAATTATAATGCTAAATTAAATGTACAAACACATATTCCTATCATAAAATTGTGATGTCAAAGTACCTCCTCAGAAACAGCAGTTTTCATACATCCTGTTATGATTTCTCCTCCTTTTCCACTTTCTCACCATTTCTTCCAAACCCTCTGTTAAACCTTCAGCTTAAGAGTTGAAGTTTTTTAGATTCAATGCATAAGTGATACATTACATTTTTCTTTATATTTGTCTGTTTTACATAATGATTTTAATTTTTCTCATATGTATGTCCTTTGCTTTTATGAAATCATCTGTAAATATCCAAGAATGTACTCAAAATATGTTTTCTATTATAGAATTGATAGTAAGATTCAATTACATTTCTTACCTTTAGAAAATACATTCTCAACTTTTATTACTTGATTAGAATTAGTATTTCACAATTCACCGCCACATTTTCTTATCAAAATTTGCATGATTAATATGCAGAAAACCAAAAGAACAAATATGGTCTCCATGTACATTGTAACTTATAGTCATTTTCATAAATAGTATTTCCTAAACTGACCTAAAGCAGGGAAGATGAAAGATTTTATAATCTTATATCTCTTCACAAAAGATTCAATAGGATAATGTGCACTAATAAGAATATTTATAGATTTTTTGTGGTACTGGAGATTGAACCCACGATCTTTGCACTAACTCATGCTGACAGATGTTTTATTTATTTATTTATTTATTTAGTCATGGTTTATGTCAGTGGCCCCCAAGCTTCATGCAATTATGCATTTGTGATTGGTTCCTTGTCTGTCATTTGATTGGTAGTGGGAGTGCTACACCGGGGGCGGGAAGAAGGCGTGTCTCACTTTCTTGCAGGTTTCCGCCTTGCTGTTTGCAGCTGCCACGAACTGTGGCCCGCCATGCCACCCGCCTTTGACCCAACTGAGTATGGACTGAAACTTCCAAGAACTGTAAGAAATAAACCTTTCCTTCCCTAACTTTGAGCATCAGGTATTTTGTCTCAGCAATGAGTAAAAAGACATACTTATTTTATTCTTTAGAGTCAAGACCTTAGTAAGTTGCTAAATTGCTCAGCCTGTGCTCAGATTTGGGATCCTCCTGCCTCAGTCTCCCAGAGTGCTGAGATTAGAGGTGCTTTTGTCCATGCTTATGTACCATGGGAATTTTTATAACATGAATAAAATTCAATGGATGTTAATGAAGCGCACCAGAAAGGGAAAATTGTGGTTCTTTATCTTTAGGAAGCTTTTAAATTTAAATATTTAATATTTGTTTTAAACTAGAGAAATTGTTGTGTCATAGAACTTTGTCTATTCTTAACAAGTTAGTTAACAGTCAGTACATGGTAAAGAAACAAGGTAAGTGAAATGTGTGTTAAAAATCTGCTTATACTTCCAATGACATTAAATCATTACTGAGCATCAGGAAAAAGTTGAAATGATATAAGAGATTTTAATTTTTCTCCCAATCATACAACTGTAGTAGATCTGTATACTGACTTTTTTTCTTGAAAACTGTTAATAATGTGAAATTAGTATTTGCCATTATCTAAAAATATGGTAAGACTTCTCTGTACATTAGCTCTAACAAAGAAACATCGAGTCTCTACTGATTCAGTTGAACTTTTTTTTTTGAAGGTAGGAGAAATACGACAGAACAAGACAGAACATAACCTATTGAGACTGTGCAGTGAATTTGGTACAGAACTTCACAGCAGGTTACCGAGATAACAGTAATAGGTACCCTAGTATATTTCATTATTTTCACAATAGTTGCCTAATCAATTAGGTATACAAAAATCAAACCAAAGACAGAACATTATAAAATCAATCAAAATAGAATATTGAATAGAGTAAAGCAATTGATCATAATGAAACAAAACTGAAAACACCATTTGCTTTCAAAGAGAAGATAGAAGGGATTCCCATATTGGCTATATTGCATACTGTCATCCTGCCAAGAGATGCTCAGATCTCTGTCCCCAGTTGCTAATGGTGGGGTGGTGGTGGGGTTTGAAATGTTTGATTCCAAGCCTGTGCACCGGTAGGTTCACAGGAGACACTACTGGGTCTCCTTCTGGCTCACGCAAGAGGAAGGAACCCACCAAGAGGGCGGGCGAACTGCCTCTTTGAGCAGCGGCCTGGGTTCCAGCATGGCCATGGCCAGATCTCGGGGGGCCACTCTCTGCTTCTCCTCCTGGCTCACGCTGGAGGGAGGCGCTTAACAAGAGGGCAGGCAATTCAAACTCTATGCAAGTGAAAAGTTTTCAGGACCTTAAAAAATACATTCAATATGAGCAGTGAAAATTGAATAACTGCACAATTGTACTTGGGAAAAGTGAAATGAAAAGATGAAACTCATATTGTAACCTTATATGTCTTTTCCCTCAAACAATGAGTCACTACTATTGATAATTTGTATTTTTCCTCATAGTGCTTCCTTCAGAAAATGTGGTATCATTGAGTGAATATTAATAATTTATCAAAATTTCCAACTACAAATATCCTTAAGTGATTAAAACTTGACTATGAATACTGTATGTGCTGTAGGAAACTGAAATACAATCTCTTTGTGAATTTGTATTACAATGAATTGAACAAAATCTTAGAATACTGAGATCTTAACCTATTTCACAGTCTATGTACAAGTGAAAACAGATGGATCTGGGGACGGTGTACTGGTATTTGATCATAAGTTGCAAATTTGAACCTTTTTATGACCATGAAGAGCACACCGTGAATGAAAAGAATAAATTTTATTATCTAACAAGAAAAAATTGAGTTTAGTATTATCCCAGCATCACAAATACTCAGCTGTTATTAATTGGTGTTGATTTCAAACTTATGTCAGATGGTGTTATCTCACAGGTGAAAGCATAAAATATGCTGTGTCCTTTGTATTTCTTTTGGAAGTCTTACCCCAAAGATGTCATGAATATATTCAGGAGCTTAAATAATACCACTGTAACGTGAATACTTCAAATGGGATTCCCCTACTAGTGTTTCCCCCAAGATTATTTTCATTGAAAAAAACCCTTTTATTCATGGAAGCACACATGAAGAATGAGGGAGGGAATGTTTTATTGAGTAAAACTAGTATATAATCTCATGTATCTAGCAAAAGTATGGATTATTCTAATTTTGCAAATCACACAACAGAAAAAGAAGCTATGACATATCTGTAACATCTTAGACAGAAAGTTATTCAAACATAGTTATATTAGATCAAAATCTCATTCCCCTGAGCCTGCTGCTTTTAACAGGTATATAACCTTCATAAACTCTAAATTTCCAAAAAATTGAAGTTAATATTCACATTTGGGATTATTTTACAATAAAAACTACAATATGTTTCTTATTGACTTTAATATATCTATAAAACAAATTATTTTGTTAAAATGAATAGATATATTCATGCATTAAAATTAATAGATATATTCATGCATTTTAAAAAGTTTTTTTGAGACTTACAACTGGATTAAATATGAACTAAAATTTTCCCAATATTTCAGTTGCTATTAAAATATCTAATAATTGTTTTTGTGTGAGTTGTATTTTTCAGACCAGATCAACTCATTAACCTAAAAAGTTTTGGGAGAATTACAAAGAGAATTAAAGCTATCTCAAGCTATATGAATTCTTCATGGTCCCTAGAATCTAATGTTTAGCCAGCTCAAATCAACAACATAAATTTAAAATTCAATCCAGGGAGAGACTATTATGCCAGTCTTTTTTATATAAAATAAAGCATGATACTTTCTCCAATTTTATCTCCTTATATTTTATAATAGTTTCCATTATCTTTTCAAGATATTTATTGAAACTATTTTACAATTTCTTTTCATGTAACCCTTTCATAAGGGAAACTATTCTTCCTTTCATTGACTTTAGGCTTATCTGACTTTCTTTGCTTAGCAGGCTACAGACATTAAGAACCATCAATAAATCTGAAAATATCAAAATTCCATGTAATAGTTGCCTCTAGTTCTTCAACAGGTAGTATATGTTTTATCTTGAAATAATATAAGTTTATCAGCAGAAAGTAAATCTTTGTCATTATAAAATAACTAAAATCTGTGTTATTTTCCCTTTACTTAAGAATAATTCACTCTAAACTTATTGAAAAATAGTTACTATTTGCTAGGATTTACTTGCATTTTGTGACCCAATTTACTATCATCATGCTGAAATCTTGTACCAACTAGAAAGAATAATTTACACATTTGCTTTAGATAATACAAATAGAAATGATAACTGGAGGACACTTGCAAGCTTGATAGCAAATTTCGTTATATATATTTGTTTATTTTACTTTGTTGGAATACATTATTGCAAGAAATATATTATAGTTTGTGGCTAGATAGTCCCCCAAAGCTTAGTATAGTTATAGGATTTTTGCAGAGGACTTTTTAAGAGACTTAATCTAGAGTGTGTGATTGATTCATAGTGCAATGCTGATATTAAGGGTGGTGCTTGCTGGATCAGTCCACTGAATAAATTAGCACTGCCCTAATCCCAGGAGCCTGGATACAATACAAGGAACAGAAAGAGGCTTGTCTCTCTTCTCTCTCTTGTAGCTTTTGCTGTCTTCAAACTGTAGCTCCTCTGTCATATGTCATCTTGCCTTGGAGTGGGCTAATTATGGACTGAAACCTCTACAAACAGTGAGCTAAATAAACTTTTCCTCCCTTAACTTGTGTGTGTTGGCTATTTTGTGTCAGATATGAGAAAAGTAAATAAGACAACAGAATTGACCACAAACAACAATTTTACCAGTATACCAGTGATGTGAATTTTATCAGCACTTGATTTAAAGTTCCAGTGTAATTTCACAGAGCTCTGTCAGCCTACTCAATCTGACACTGTTCAGCTGCAACTATAGCAATTCATTTATCACATCCTTTAAACAAATTTCAGCTTCACTAACAGGCTATGCTTGGCTAAGGCTGTTTGTGATCTAAAATAGCTAAACTCTTAATGTGGGCTTGTAACGAAATGTCTGACAGGATTCTAACATGGGAGTCTCCTAATGATTTTGTAATGTTTTGACAATCTCGAAAATATGTTTTTAAAAAAGCTAGCAAATGCAAGTTTTCCCTGAGCAAAATATCCCATCTGTTCAAAAATTACTTCAAAATGCAAAGGACTGAACCATAGTGTAGGAAGGAGCAGGTGTGTGATTTCATTTCTTTAAGTAAATGACTCTTTTTGATGAGATAAATAATAATTGTAGAAATCTTTAAAATCTTGAGTTTATACTAGAAGTACCTGGTAACCTTTAAAGGTAACTGATGAAGGGAATTGTCAAAGATTCCTCAATTGTGGCAAAATGTGTCCTGAATGCTCCTATTTTAGAAGCTAAAATGAGTATTTAAAACAATAATATAAAACACAAGAAAAAAATCTAGTTTTATATGAAATGGAGTACAGAATGTGCTTCCTTTGGACGTTTATTATGAACATTCATCATTTATTGCTTCAGTTGAGGGAATTTTGATAATTCCCTTTATAAATCATCTTTAAAACTACTTTACTAAACTGATGAGGCCAAAATATTGGTTTCAGCTGTCCACATGTTAGTTCAAATCATTGCAGGTCAGTTTTGGTTCTTTGCTCTATTCTGAAGTTTTTAACTGTATAACTTCAAGGTTACAATTAATACTTTCCTATTGTCAGTATTTTATAGCTATTTTTCTAGTTTTAAAGTAATTTCACATGCTCTATATTATCCACACATCCACTTCAAATGAAGTTGAGGTCCCAGGGGATTAAATAAACTACATGGTTAATATAAAGACAATGAGTGGAATTTAAGTTTGATTATCAATTTATTAAAGTACCTTCCATGCTGTCTTTCTATTTTCTGCTTTGTTTTTCTTTATTTCTACAGAAATAACTGATTTTTTTCCTTAGAATATCAATTAAAAATAAAAGTGTGACAATTTTATGCTCCTTAAAGTATACAATTAAACGTTTATTTACATTTAGCTCATAGTTCCAATTTACAAAATTTTCAATGTACTTTCTTAGGTGAGACATAATTATTAAATTTTAAACATGTATTTTTATTTCCTAAGGTTAATTTTAGCCAACATATTTCAGAGGAGTGTGCCTTTATCTATGTGACATATTTGAGACAATCACCTACGCTTCTTACACTGTCTCCAACCATGTGAAGAATTCTGACATATCTGGATGTGTCACTATCTATCCTCATTATAAATGCAAATTGAAAAAAACTTTGTCTTTTTTACTCTGGAAATTATTGTAAGTATTCTGCTATAATAAATTCTGAACAAAAAGATAAGAGAATGATCACATAATTACAGTACAATCTAGGTCACTTTAAAGAAATAGTTGAGATAGGACTATTCCTGGCAAACCAGAATATACTGTTTTTTTGTAATAAAATGAAATACAAACTGTATGAATCTCTACATTCAAGTACAAACTTAGATGATAGCTTAAAAATTTATTGTTAGTTGTACAAACTAAGAGAGGAGAAGATGTATGAGAAACAGTTGTTTTTAAATACTTGAGAATTCTGCCAACTAAAGGCATATTTGTGTCTGTCATGATTATGAAAATACAACTGTTAAATAAAAGCTAAAAATTAAGTTTATGTTCAATATAAGAACTGCAACTAGCTCTTCTCAGAACTATAACTACTCAACAGAAAAAAATGAAAGATGTGAAATTATATATAACACAAAAATATGTTAACAGGATTTCCCTCCAAAATACAAAAGGTAAGGAGAGATTTGCATTGACTGGGATTGTTTTATGAATTTTGAGATTTAAAGTAGCCTGACCAGTTATCAAAGGTTTTAGGTTTTACCTTGTATGATCAGCATTAAAATTTTAAAGATAGTCTTTACATTTAAAATACAAATAGGATATGTCTTTAAATGTTATAACATGTAAAAAATGACTTTTAGTTTAAAATTAGCAGGTAAATATGAATTATTCATCTTTACATCCTTGTAGTAAGCACCATGGCTGGAATGAAGTTGATATTTAGTAATGTTCTTAAAAGAATGGATTGAATAAGCCGTGAATCATACAGTCTTCTTTATTCATGCGTGAAGATGATAATTTAGAATTGTCTTGTAGTAGATGTTTACTCTTTAAAATTCTTAAATTTTTATTTAAAATCTATCCTAAGCTTATGATTAAGTGAAACTTAAGAGCTTAAATGTATTCATATTAGCTCCTATAATATATAGACTTGTCCACCATGGAAATTTAAGTACAGCAGCACACAAGAAGACATGTATTGCTATTTCATCATGAAATGTTTCATTTGTCTAGGTACAACAGGATAGAAGTATTTCATCTTGGTAAAGTAGCTTTGTAAAATCATCTATATTTATTATTCTGTATTTTTATTGCTATATTCCTCTAAGGAACTCAAATGCTCTATCAAAAGGGTTTTTTTTTTTTTTGCTCCAATGATAAACTGCACAGAACCCCAGACACAGGTAAATATGCAGAAACTTGTAGCCAAGGCTGCTTGCTCTGATATAAATTTAATCTCTGAGAAGAAAAAGTAGAAGCATTTAATCACTTGAAAAGCTGAGACAAAATTTTTGAATATGTGAGAATGCTTCCCAAAATGCTAACAGCACCAGACATTTTTTATTGGTTATTCTAGCAATTTTTAGGCAGTTCTTGGATTTTTGACTAAAAATTAATTGGAGCAGAGTATACATGTCTAGCTCAATTTTGCTATGATGATTTAACCCAAATTATATTTCTCTACTCAGTACATATGTATATATGTTAAGATCTCACAAGCTCTAATTTTTCAAAATTATATGTGAAAATGATCTTAGGAGAAAATTTGTGCATAATTTTATTACGTGTTATATAATGATATTCTAGCATCTTACACATATGATGTAAATAAAAGTAATCAGAGTCATTTTAAATAAAAAGGTACCATATGTATAAAAAAACATTGACATTGTTGAATATATAAAATAGTTACAAATTGTTATAGGAAAGCAATAGAGAATTTAACAATCTTAAAATTATTAAAGAATTTCTTTCCTCATCTATAATTCCCACTGCTAAGGAAAACATAAGAGGAAAACATTCATGTACAAAGATATTCAACATGTTTATAAAAATCAAAAACTATAAATAAATGAGAGTACAATAAATATAGTGTGATCACTTAATGGAAAATCCTGTAAGATATAACAGTAAGTTCAAAAATAATTAAAATATGTCACAAGACATTAAAATATGTCAAGGCTAAGTTGAAAAGTTTCAGGATAGAAACACTACAAAACAAATCACCAACACATTTTTGCATAATTATTTAAGTCAAATAGCTACCACTAAAAATAGTTTTACATTTCATTACTGTTCATTATTATTTGGAGATTTTTAATGCACTTCTTAACATTGTTTATTAAATATAAAATTTGAAATGATAAATCTTTAGCAACTATATGGTGGAATATTTAATTAACTGTGAATATCAAGGTAATAATTTTAGGATAATGTGAAGCAGAAATCAAAAGTTTAATGGTCAAATGGACTATGTAAGAAATTTATATTTTAAGAAGTGACATTTATTCTCTTTTATAGTGTATTAAAAGTAAAAAATGATGCACGAATGTAATCAAATATATGTAAGATTAATTGTATCAATTACAACATACAAAAGAAATCAAAAAAACTGCAAAAGGGAAAGATATACATATTTATAGGAAGATTCAAAATTGTTAAGATTAATTGTAACCATATTTAAAATTACAGAATAAATACTGATAGAAATGTATAGACTGACTGGAATAAGAAAAATATTTTTAATAAATTAAAAAATTGGATAATGCATACCTTATTTCAAAACCTATTGTAAAGCTGCAACCAGCAGACTGTGATTTTGCCATAGTCATTGACAAACAGATTGATAGAGTACAGTAGAATGCATCAAGACATATATCTGGTCAATAGAATTTTGACAAATGCTAAATGGAGAAAGCATGGATTTCAGAAAAGCACTCACATACAAATACTTGGACATCTGTATGGAAGGGTAACAGAGAAAGACAGACAGAGAACTGACTTATTCAAACTACTGTATAAAAATATTAGCATAGCATGTAAAATATAGATCTAAATTTAGAGTTAAAAACAATAGCACTTTTAGGAACAAAGTATACTAGAAACAAAAAAAAAGTACAAAATCTTTGTTACTTTGGAAAAACTAAAAGTTTTTAGATACAAATTCAAAAGAACTGACTAAAATATATAAATTATTCTCCATCAAAATTAAAAAGCAAAGCATTTTAATAGTAGAATCAATGATGATAGACTGTGCAACTACAATAATAAATACAAATATATGAAATATTGAAACATTTATTTTTTCTAAATGAGTAAAATAAAAATGTACATTACTTTTTATAATTCTGTTAAATTTTAGTTTCAGTATCAGATTATATCAGATTATATTTTAATATATTTAAATAATACCATCTTGAATAATCAATGGGTCATAAATAAAATTAAAGAAGAAATTAGACAGCTTCTACAATCAAATACTAAATCCAGTAGAACATACTGGAACCTGTGGAATAGGATGAAAGCCATTCTTTTTTTTTTTTTTTCCTTTTGGTACCAGGGATCAAACTCACAACCTTGCTATGGCAAGGCAGGCACTTATACCACTGAGCTAAATCCCTGCCTGATGAAAGCCATTCTAACAAGGAAGTTCATTGCAGTGAACTGCCAAGTCAGATAAACAGAATGAGTTCAAACAACTAACTTAATGATACACCTAAAGGTTCTAGAAACACAAAAAAATTCAAATCCAAATCTAATATGTAATTGTGAAGATCAGGACAGAAACTGAGACAAAAAATACAAAGAATCAATGAGTTGAAGAGTTGGTTCGTTAAAAGATGATAAAAAAACCCAGATTCTTACCTAATCTTACCAAAATAAGTAAAAGATCCCAATTCATGCAATTAGAAATAAAAAGATGAAATCATAAATGAATTTGCTGAAATCTGGAATATTATTGGTAGCTACTTTGAGAACCTTACTCTAATAAAATGGAAAATTCAGAGGAAATGGAAAAATTTTTAAATACAAAAACTAAAGCTGACCCAAAAAGATAGAAAAATTCAAGATAAACCAATATTAATCAGTAATACGAAGGAGTAATTTAAAAATACTAACAAGGAAAGTTCAGGTTCCAATGGATTCACTGCCAAATTCTACAAGAATTTAGAAGAAATCTAATACCAGCATTCCTCAAACTCTTTAACAAAATTGTAAGAGAAATACTATCCTAAAGTCAATCTGGAAATGAACATTATCTTGATTCTAAAACCACAAAAGGATTCAACTCAAACGAGAGAACTATAGGTCAATCTATTCAATGAACACAGATGCAATAATCCTCAGTAAGATACTGGCAAATAGAATACAGAAAATCATCAAAAAGATATGCAACATGATCAAATAGGATTCTTTCCAGGAAAACAGGAATGAATGATTCAACATACACAAATCAGTAAAGGTAATTTACTACATAAATGTAAACAGGGTCGGAAATCACATGATCATTTCATTAGAAGAAAAAAGCATTTGTCTAAATCTAACATCCAATTCATGATAAAAACAATGAAGAAAATAGGAATAGAAGGTTTATCTCTCAATCTGATAAAAGCTATCTATGACAAACCAACTGCCAACATCCTACTACCTGAAAAGAACTTTAAAGCTTTCCTCTAAAAGCAGGAAGAAGACAAGGATATCCTCTATCACCAATTCTATTTAACGTAGTTCTCAAAATATTAGCTAGAACTATAAGACAAGAAAAAGAAATAAAGGAGAATGTATAGCAAAAGAAGAAAGTAAGTTATCATTATTTGCTGATGACATGACCCTCTACATAGAAGACCCCAAAACTCCACCAAAAGACTCCAAAAATTAGTATCCAAATGTGACAGTGTAACAAGATACAATGTGAACACAAGAATTCAGTAGTATTTCCATACAATAGCAACAAAATCACTGAAAGAGATATTAGGGGAACAACACCTTTCACAATAGTATAAAAAAAAAAGTACTTAGGAGTTAATCTAACCTGGCAAGTGAAAGACCTTTCCTGTGCAAAACTATACTACTCCTGAAAAGGAAATTGAAGAGGATCTTCAAAAATGGAAGGATATTTCCTGTTCCTTCTTACGCAGAACACTTATAGGCAAAATGACCATACTTCCAAAACTGTTATATAGATTAAATGCAGTCCCAATAAAAACACCAATATCATTCATTTCAGAACTAGAGAAAGCAATCCTAAAATTCATCTGGAACCAGAAGAAAATTAGAACAGCAATAGCAATTCTGAACAACATTACAAAGCAAGGGGCATCACAATCATGGACTTTATGTTATATTACAGTTGCAGAGATTAAAAAAGAAACATGGTATTGATAAAAGCCAGACTCATGTATTATTGGAACCAAATAGAGGATATAGAAACAACTCCAGGCACATTCAATTGGCTCTTTTTAACAAAAAGACCAAATCTCCTCACTGTAGGAGAGATAGCTTCTTTAATAAATGGAGCTGGGAAAATTGGTGAACCATATGGTGAAAGCTGACTTAGACCACATCTCACACAGTGTGTAAGATGGGATTGAAACTGATCAGAGCTCTAAACACTGGAACAAAAGCTTTTCATCTACTGGCAGTTAAAACAGATAAAACTCTTGAAGACAAAGGGGTAGGTAAAGACTTTCTGGAAGAAAAAAACCCTGATTGCACAAGAAGTAATACCAAGAATCCACAAATGAAATCACATCAAATTAAAAAGCTTCTGCATACCAAAGGAAACTGCCAACAAAGTGAAGAGATAACTAACAGAAAGGGGAAAAAAATCTTGCCAGCAACTTCTCTGACAAAAGACTAGTATCTAGAATGTATGAAGAGCTCAAAAAATTAGATCTCCCCAAATTGAAAGACTCATTTAAAATGGATATCTGAAATGAATAGATACTTCTCAGACAAATAAATACCAATGAAATTAGTAAGTGGACTTCTTCAAATCCCACTAAAACTTTATTCAGCAAGTCAAGTAGCCTAAACACACAGTTGGTCAAACAGTGGTGTAATGCCAACCAAAATCATAGAGATCTCTCTTTCATTATTAACAAATAACACAAAATCATGAAAATGACTTGCCACTTTGAGTAATAAAGTTTTTTCATAGAAACTCTCCGTTCATGGCTATCATCTGATTGATTGCTTTTGGTCTTCATGTATTGTAACTAAAAGATACTAAATTTAAAATTCAAATGAATACATAT
Source organism: Hydrochoerus hydrochaeris (assembly GCA_004027455.1). NCBI lineage: Eukaryota > Metazoa > Chordata > Mammalia > Rodentia > Hydrochaeridae > Hydrochoerus > Hydrochoerus hydrochaeris. The sequence continues at coordinate 19,700 of PVLA01009386.1, read as the reverse complement.
TGGGGTTTTCCTTCATGTCACATTTGATTTGAGCCACTTAAATTTTCTAAATCTTGCAAGGATCAGTGTATGATAATTCTGTAATTCTCAATAATCACATTATAATCTAACAGGCAACATACACATCTAGCATTGCATCCTCTACCTCCTCCTATCCCTCTACTCACTCTCCCCCCACTCACTGTGAACTAAACTCTGCTGACCCTAAGGACCAATGAGGTGATGCTTTCCAGAGGTGATGCTTTCCACGAGGGTACAACTCAATTTCTTGATTCTGTTTTTCTTTGGTTTAAGCAACTTTTTCCTCCCATACTACTGAATGTACCTTTCACAAACTCACGCATCTGCTTAAAAATGCAGTGATTGATCACTGCTTACTAATAAATCTTAAACCTATGGGACATCAAAGTGCTTGGTTTCTGAGCCAGCACCCATCCAGCTCACCTTGTTGCTTGTCGTGCTGTGGGCACTCCATGCTGAGAGGTTTCAACTGGTGCGAGCCACCAAACCTCATGTTGCAACACCCTGGGATGTGTGTGTGGGCAGACTGGTTTAGTTGCTCTTAGTTCATTGGTTTGCATGTATCTATAACACCTGAAGCCAACCTTCTGGTCTCAACCACAGCTTTGGAAGTGCCATGGTCACATGCATGTGGGCAACAAGGTCATACGCAATTCTATGCACTGGTATCACGACTCTCAGAAACACCACTTTCTACTCAGAAAAAATGATTTTTTGAAAATATTTTAAGCACAAAATCTTAAATTTCTTGCTGTCACATACAAAGACTTTATCACAAATTAACTGAAACATTATACTTCCTATTGGTTTTTCCTCCTGTGGTTCATACAGGGCCTATATTCTAGTCACTCCAAAACACTCTATTGTTTAAGTAAGCCATGGTTGCTTATTTTCATTCAATATGATTCCCTCCGGCCCTTCACATTTCTACTTGCGTTGTGATGCTATTTCTATGTCAGTCTTATTTGTTTGTCTCCTAGAGTGCAAATTGCTTACTTTCTTTTCTGTGCTGCAATTTATACTTATCTCTACATGAGGACTTTCTTTCCATTTTACCCTCAATTGTACAAACCTACATACACTACACAACTATTGTCTTGTTAGGTCAGACCCATATAATCTTTGTATCTCCCTTTTGTGGCTCAGAGTCTGAACGACAGTAGACGTTCAAAAATATCTAGTAAATATGAAGTAAAACTACTAAAAAAAAGACATGATTTTCATCTCATTTGTAATAAAAACACTACTTTGGCATTTTGAGCTTTAGTGTCTTTCTCTACATTTTCCTGATTTACATGAAACCATTCTGATAACTCAGTAATAACCTCAGGTAATTACATAAATTCTAGTCTTGAAATCACTGGAGCTAGAAATTTAAACATATCCAAATAGTTTAAGTGATCCATTTCTCACATATTCCTTATTCTTCTCTGAAATTTTGCTTTCCTATCCCTTATATATCTTGTTTGCGTTTTCTTATATGAGTTGACAGTTTGGGTAATGATGGAAGGAAAAAGAAAATTAGAAGTTACTGCCTGCTTAGTGCCATCTGCTATTATATTTCCCTTTCCTAGAAACTCAGAAAGCAGGATTCTAAATTTTGCTCTTAGCAATATGTTTTTGGCACCCCTCCTTCCTTTTTTATATGCTATCTTTGCATTTAGTTTCTCAAATATATTGCTACATTTGCTTCTCTGAATAAAGGTTTGAGGTTTCTCAAAAAGTATTTCTTGTCAGTTTTCATAGGAATCTAAATCTAGGTTGGATAATATTTAAAAATTAATCTAAAATATAAGTAAGAGCAATTGCTATTCTTCTAATTTATGCATTCTTCCTGTAATTTTGGCTTTCAAACATTTAAAACACAAAGGCTAGTAGAATCAGTAATAGCAGATATTTTTCCTGGAGCCCTTAGTCTTGGTAACTTAGCTAAATTATAAATAGTGCACAGAATTTCAAAACTTTAAAAGATCATAGTGTCCCTGAGACTAATGGCTATTAGTCAAATAATACTATTTTACAACTATGAACCCTATTTCCATTTTAGGTTACTTAATTTATTAAAATGAGAAAAGTAAAATATATTATGCTGAAATATTTGATCACAAAATACATTTTTATATTTCCTATAAACATGCAATTCATTGTACACACACACACCCATATCACACCCCATACATACACCCATTTCATTGTACTTTACTTTTTTGTTTTGTTTTGTTTGGGTCTAAATTTGTAATTTTTTCAGTATCCTATGTGCCCTAAACATCTTTCCTACATTGAAATGATAGACCCAGGAGGCCAAATATTTTTGCAGAAGAAATTGACATTAGAATGGAAAAGATCAGAAAAAAATAAAGACAATTTTTAGAGAATTTTGAATGAGTTCAGAAATTTATAGCTTCATTGAAAAGAGAATGGTTATTAAATATTTGTACAGAATAAAAGATTTAGGAAAACTGGTTTATCATAAACATTAATGAGAATGAAAAGACGGATTAAATGTGAAAAATGGTCATCAGAGGGAGAGAGTTAGTGATAATTGTACAGGGGAATAGTATAGTAATTTCTATAAGAAATGCATTAAAACACTGGCAGGTTAAAAGAATGGATGTGTAAAGTAGTTTGAAAATTGATTAAATGAAAAAGTAAAGAGAAAGGAGTATTCGAATTTATCTTAGAAAATCTGAGGAGGCTATTTCAGAGTCATTATATGCTTCACATGGAATTAAAGCAGATTCTGCTAAACTATGCTCAAAGGTCTCTCATTTTTTTTAAAGTTCACAATAATTCTTTACCCACACTGAAATTCTAAAATACTGAAAATGACTAGAATACTGAAATTCTAAGATGAATAGAATACTGTACATTTGAGTAATGTACACAGTGACTTAAGATATGTGAAATGTTTAAAATTTCAGGTATATTTAAAGACAGTTGATCCAAATTTAAAACTCCTATCTTTGGAGTACATTATGATTATCATACAGTTATGAGTTATTTTTTTTGTACCGAGAATCAAACTCAGGACCTTGCATTTGTCAGGCAGGTGCTGTGCTGCTGAGCTATATCCCAGGACCACAGTTATGAGTTAGAAAAACTAATATTACTTAATCATTTATTCAAGAATACAGATGATTTAGAAACATTTTGGTTCATAAGTCTAGAAATGTAATAACATTTTAAAAGTTTTTATGATAATATATACACATAGAAAAATAAATCACAGAGGCAGGCTGCTAAGTTACTACATAACTAATATATTAAGCACCAAACTCAATCAATAAAATATTGGCATACCAGAATCATTCCTTAGGGAGTTTCTTTTTGATAATTAACTCCTTTCATTCCAAAAGTTGCAGGTTCATGATATTTTGTGTACTAATACATAGAATTATTTTCTTGAAGCTTATGTATATGGAACTATTTGCTTATTATGCTCAATATTGGGTTCATGATTTATTGGGTAACACAAATACACAATGGCTAATTTTGCATACTCCCCTAAGGGATAATCGGAGGTTTGGGATTATACTTTCACCCTTTTGAGACTTCCCATTAACTCTTGGGATTGGCCCTATTCTCCCACCCACTAAAACTAAACTAAAACTACTAAAATGAAAAAGAACACTCCAGTCAAGATCCTTCTTAGCATAAACCATCTCCACCCTCTTGAGACATCCCAGGATTATACATTGCCTGCAAAATCATGAATTGATGAATCTTCTGCTAGCCTCTCCGATCATTGTATACACTCATTGCATTGTGGACACCCAATAAATAGTGGCTGGTTTGGAGTATCTTTGCCATCCTGAAATACTGATCTCCCAGCCCCCCCATCATTTGTATCTGTTATTATTTTATCCTTTGTCATACCTCTCATACAGGCAGCTCAGGATCTTGGCTGGTCCCTGATAATGAATGATCCTTGTCATTGCATAGGTGAAATAAATATTAAAGAAGAAACAATGAAATAATATTAAAAAACTAGAAATATGTATAAGCATCAATTTGGAAATGATTGACAACACTATTTATGATCATATTTGTATGTGTATATTTACACATGCAAGAACAATTGGGATCTAGGTTAGAGTTCATGGTTTGAAGGATTGGTACCCAGCTGTCCTGGAGGTGCTATTGGGACATGGTGGAAAACACAGGAGTGGAGAAAGGAGGTCACTTGGAGTGTTTTAAAGTGTGCATTAGGCCCCTTCCTCTCTCTCTTTTTCTGCTACTGTCAGACAATGAGCAGCTTTCCTCTAGCATGTTCTTCAGCATGAAGCTCTGTCTCACCACAGGCCAAAAAACAAACAAACAACATCAACAACATGAACAACAAAAAACAAGTGTCAATTGCCAAGGAGTGTGGTATCTGAATTCAAGAGCCAAGCTAAGTCTTTTTTTTTTTTTTTAGGTTTTTTCCTTTAAATTGATTTTTCTCAAGTTTTTTGTTACAGTGATAGGGATCTGATTAACATGAGTTTTTAATATAAGGTAACTTAGTCTGAGGTGAATCTTATTAAATTCACTTATGTAACCTGGAACTGCATTACACATAAGGTTCCTGAAGGACTCTGGATGAATAGGGGCCACAAGAGATATTTTGCATGTAACTGTGACATGGAAGTTAGAAGCAAACAGCATTTACCTTCCTTGTACCCTCCACACATTGGTGGCAGGCATCAGGCACAGTTGCTGCTCACTCATGTGCTCAGTGATGTGCTGATTGCTGGAGTGGGACAGGATCTTGATCTACAGTGTCAACAAGTACGCCCTTTGTTCCTTCTCTGAGTTGGCAAGAGAGAGCTTGCTGCAGGAGCAAGTGGGCTGAGTTTCTGTAGCCAAATCCCTCCCTCTGTCTGCACTGACTGCACAAGTGCATGTACATTTAACTTTATGGCAAGGGGTGATAACTTCTGCATGTGTAAAATCTCATCAAAGTTTCTGGATGGCAGTAAAATATATCTTAGCAATTTTTCTCACTGCTGAGACAAAATACCCAACACCCTAAATTGAAGGAAAAACAGTTTATGAATGGCAGAGGTAGCAAAGCAACACAGTATCAAAGAAGCAAGCCCAAACAACTTTAGCTTCTTTTTTCTGCCTCTTTTATATTCTATGTAAAATACTGGATTTAGAATAGGTGTGCATTTTATTTAATAATCACATACTTTTAATCCCCACATCAAACATTTGACATCCAGGCACATATAACTGGATGAGATTTTGAGGGAATGACTAGACACAAGTCATATTGTTACAGGCAGCTGAGCTAGTTAGAAATATTATACACAGTCAGACAGGGCTGGGACCTTAAAGAAGCTAGCACAGAGAACCAGATGTGATGACCTTGGAGGAGACACACACCTCTTGCTGTGGGTCAGAATTTAGTACAGAAAGCAAAACAAATGCAATCACACCCTTAAATATAATCCTTAGGGATTAAATCTGGATCACTTTGAGAAATCAGGAATCACCATTCCAATCCCTAGAGAGGAGTCACTGCTCTCTAACAATGCCTGTCTTCTATGTGACTCGCTTCCCCATTTGTTCCCAATTTAATAAATTTTACCTGAGCTGTTAATCTTATTGGCTGACCACAGCTCTGTCCCACCTCATACCCATCTGCCTTGAGAGTTCCCAGTTTCAATAACATCCCCCCTCGCTCTCAAGCACTCATGCACATCTGTTTATGCAAAAAGTGTTTAGCCCATCCCTAAGAGTTACCAAAGACCCAACAGTTTCAGTGTTGCTAAAAAGTCCAAGTCCTAAGTCTCCTTTGAGGTCTAAATTAAATGCTTAGCTTTGAACCCATGTACAAATGAAAGTTAAGCACTTCCAACACACGGTGGCATAAGATATATATTACCATTCCAAAAGGTACGAAGAGTGGGATACAAAGGAACGGGTCTGTAGGCAATCCAAAATCCAGGATGGTAAACATTAAACTCTGTATTTCCATATCCATCATTCAAGGAAATGTGTGGAAAGATGTGAACTACAAAGAACTTGAGTGGCTCTGTCCTTCCAGAGGTTATCGCTTCCATATCTTCTCTCTTGGGCCAGGTCTGTTCTGGCTTGAAGTTTTCCTGGCAATATCCAGGTTCTGGCTTCTCCAACCTTCTGGAGTCTCCACTCCACTTCTAGCTCCTCACTCAGAGCTTCACGAACTGTCCTCTCAGAGGCTCTGGCTGGCCTCCCAAGCCCTCTGAAATTCTGGTGGAAACATTTTGATTCCAAAACTCTTGCATACTGGAGGCACCTAAAACCAGAACCAGATGCATGATACTACTGTTCACCTAGAAATGTAACCTGGTTTCCTTCTTTCTTACCTGCAGGTGTCAAGTGCCTGGATCCCAATATTGAGAAACAAATGCTCTAGGCTGCCTCCATTCTGGAATATGGTGTCCTGGGACTCTTTTCTCAAAGGAAAGTCCCTGTAACTCTGAGATTGCAATGGCTGGAATGCTGCTGGTTCTTGTAATATTCCCTTTTCTTGTAATATTCTCTGCTCATTTTTGGCAATCAAGATCTCTTCTCCTCTCTTTCCCAGACACAGTTTCACTGCAAATTCCTTTCTTGATAAAATCACAGTGTTTCAAGTCATTTTCATGGCTTCTTTGCTCTTGTTTCTCAACACAGATCTGGCTAAAATCCTTAACAGTAGTCATGGCAGCCCTCAACATTAGATTGTCTTACAGTTTCTTCTGCAAGTTTGATTAGTCCTCCACTAGTAATTTCAGTCTCAGGCAAAGACTCTGGACACAAGCAAAATGCACACAAATTTTCTTCCAGTGCATAACACACATCATCTGTAATCCAACAACCAATGCAATATTTCTTCTCAGCAGAAAACTCCTGTCTGGTCTTTCCTGGTATCATTTCTAACAGCATTTTGGTCTTCTGAGCTCTGAGCAGAATCTCTGATAGAGTACCATTTAAGGCTTTCCAGGAATGATTTTTCAGCCTGCATCTTCAAACTTCCCAAACTTTTCCTACAAGCCATTCTCAAAGGCTCCTGAACCACATGGTTACATATAGTCACGACGATGATCTCACTTCTCCAGTACCAAATTCTGTCGTGCATACTTTTCTCATTGCTAAGACAAAATACCTGGAACTCAAAGTTAAAGGAGGACAGGTTTATTTTGGCTCACACTTTACAGTGGTTTCAGTCCATAATTGGCTGGCCCCAGGGCAGGGTCATATGGCAGAGGGGTATCCAGAGGGGCATCACAGAGGAGAAACAGTTCATGGGAGGCTGAAGGTAGTAAAGCCACAAAATAGCAAAAAAGTAAGTGCAAGCAACCTTAGCAAGCTTCTTTTTGCCCCTTTTATATTCTGCATACACTACTGACCTTAGGGTGAATTCCAAGCCAGTCACACATTCTAGGCCCTGTCACCCCTGAAAACACTGAACTTATGACTGCATGAGTCTTTGAAGGGGACTTCTAGACCCAAACCATAACAAAACACTCATTTAGCATCTAGATCATCAATAGGGCTTTCAGTTTGTCTTTATTTGAATCAATTTTATCTTTGCTTCTCCTTTACTGTTGCCAGGCCTGCTGATTTTAGGCCTAGCGTCAGTGTGGAGGACTGAGTTTGTGCAGTGCATTGGTTGTTGCCTATCAGTTGTTGATGCTTAGGATGACATGGGTAACTGGGAGCTGGGGTGAGTGTTAATGCTCAGCTTTAAACAGAGTATCAGAGCTTACTATCAATACATCATTTACCTGGGAAAAGATCAAAATTCAACACTTGAAATGTAATTTCTATTGAACATGTATCATTTTTCCACCATCACAAAGTCAGTAAGTCACATCGAGCAACCATAGGTCAGGAATTGTTTGCATATCTAATTTCTGCAATTATCTGAGTTCATATGCTTGTAATAAATCTATCATTTTTATTCTCTTCTAGTAAGTAGTCTCACACATAGTCTCTAAGATCAATATATATAAAAGATTAATATATATTTTAGGAATAATTATCTTAAAACAAATTTTAGGAAAAATTAATTATCTTAAAACAAAGTTTAAGATACAGTCACAACATTAAAATAGATTATAATAGTTAAAATATTATACATTAACAATGAATTTATAAAATCCCTTATAAGCTTAAAAGAAAGGAAAAGTAGAAAATAAATTAATTAAAGTTATCATGAGAAATACCATTAACCTTTAAATATAATAAATAAAAGATGCTGGTAAATTACAAAAATATTAGGATTGTACCAGACCAATATTAATGCCTTTAATGTGGCAATAGGATTTTCAAAGAGACACAAATGTGAATATTATTTGATAAACATTTAAAAAAGCAAATTACAACTTTTGATAAATATAATTTTTGTTAAACTCGTAGGAAATTCTGCAAATTATTTTTTTGCCAAACAAGTGGCAAAAGAAAGCAGGATCTAAAACATATCCTTTACCACACATAATATTGTAATCCACGGCTTAACTAGAAAATCTATATTCTCATTCTGACTTAATATTATACAGAGGAAATAACATAAGCAATAAATGGTCTCGATAAATGGATGAACCTTTGTCATGTAAATTTAACCAAATTGTGCATGAATCAGTTGCTTCACCATATAAACAGAAATGGAATACAATTCTTCACCATCACAATGAGATTGAGAACATGAAAATCATCCCAGTTACTCCTGTCTGTCACAGTCTAATCATTGGTTTCTCACTCCTCTTGGGTCACGATTTACCCAACTTCTTTGCTTTCTCTTTTGAATGATTTATATTTTGCACCAAATACATGGCTGATGCAAAATAAAAGTAAAATAAAATTTTTGAATGGATAAAGTTGTAAAGTTCTATAAACTACTGGTAAATTATGGGAGACATATTCAAATTATTCTCATGTTTCTTTAGGTCCAAATTGATTCTTTCATGAATTATAAAAGGCAATCTTGGAAATCTTTTTAGTACATTTTATATCTATTTTTTTTCATAGTCTCACTATGTAGTGCAGGCTGGCCTTGAACTTGCTTATGTAGCCCTGACTGGCATTTATCACAGCAATCCTGCTGTCAGCCTTCCACATGTAGTACATTTTAAAATGATTGAATAATTTAAACCTTTCTTTTTTTCTTTTAAAGAGCACTTTTGATTGATTTTCAGAAAATTTTTGTTTTTGTTTTATTTAGTTTTTCTTGTTGCTTGTGTGTTTGTTTTTTGAGTCAGGGTCTCAATATGTAGTTTAGGCTGGCCTTAAACTCACTATATAGTCCAGTCTGAACTGAAACTTGAACTAATGGTAATCTTTTGGTTCAACCTATTGAGTGCAACAATTATCGGCAAGTAACCCTATGCCCAGCTCAAAGTATTTTATGTCAATAACCTCATGAAATATGCCCAGCTGTTTAAGACCATATGCCACTCTGCTAAACATTAGAGAATGGTCATTCAGATACATTAAAATATGTGTGTAGTTATTTTGATTTCAAATAAGCATAAAATATATTTCTAATGTATCATATTTGGTTTCTTTTATGTGCCAGCCTGACTGTGAAAACTGATGTTCAGATAGCTGGCCCAACATTATTCTAGAGTTTGAGAGTGTTTCCAGGACAGATTAGCATCTGATTTTGTAGAATGAACACAGCTCTTCCACACCAGGGTGAATGGGCATTATTCAATATTGCCCATCATCACCCCAATAGAACAAAAGGGCCAAAGAAAATCAAGTTCTCTGTCCCTGTTTGAGATAAGAGAAACACTAGTTCTTTTGTTGTACATTGCAGCTCCTGATTCTAGATACTTTGGGTATGGGAATGTAAACATGTACCCCTACCCCTAGAACTCACAAATTCTTAGACTTTCAGCCTCGCAACGGGAGCTATGCCATCAGCTACTCTGATTTAACAGGGCAGAATCACACCCCCTAGCTTTCTTGGATTTCCAGCTCCTAGATGGTAGATGGTGGAACTTCTCAATATCAGTATTCCATAACGAGTCTGTATACATAAGTACAGGCACACTGCAATGTATGTTGTATCACTTTTATATGTAATACATACATGTACATCATTTTTAGGTGACATATATAAATTACTTATCTGTCACTTAAATTTAAATCCAGAACCTATGAAGCACTAATTAACGTTGTTAGGGGAACCCTAAATGATTTGTAAAACTTACCTCTGATACTGTTTAGTTTTCTTTAATTCTAAAATGCAATTTATCTTAAGAACAAAACTGCAATAAATAAAAGTATTTTATTTTGAACAAAAATGAAATATCTTAAATATAAATATCAATATGGGACATAATGTTTAGAAATAATGAACAGAACTGTTCTTTTATCTAAAATATCCACACAAAAGAAAGACAAAATATGAAGCTGCCATTTCAGAATTCTGGCTCTCAGGTGATGCAGTGCTGATGAACCTTGAGAGGAGGGAAGCAAAGAAGGTGTCCCTGTGTTTGACAAAGTTTACTGCAGCATCGTGAGAGTTTTTACGCTGCTGCTCAAGAATGGTGACTTCAGGCAGGATATATCCTGATATGAGAGTCTGAGGAAATTAAGGCAACTAGAATAAAGAGAACGGAATACCAAAAAGGACAGAATTAGACAGAGAAAAAAAAATTTGGAGATATAATATGGTTCTGAAATCTTTAGTGGAATAATAATCAGTGCACATATATGAAGTGAGGACATAGGTGGAGAGTGTAGCGATTATTTCTTTCAGTTTTTTTCTTGGGAAATCTCGAGATAGAGGACCAGAGCATTTCACTTAGCAGTAGAAACTAATGAGCTCTGAATGGAGCATTTGCCACCTAACAATTCTAAAAAGAAATATCCAACAATATCGGGTTATTAGATGTGTCTTCACTTCACCACAGACCAATGCTGAGGTCCATTTATAGAAATACAAAAATATTGAGAACTTACTGCAAAATATAAGATTCTTGGATAAGGCATCCTATAAAAATTGTCAGGCATGCAAAGCAATAGAAAAATATCACTCATATTAAAAAGAAATCACTCCTCTAAATTAACACAGGGATAACACAGCAGTAAAAAGTAGGTAAGACTATTAAAAATAATAATTGTGTCCCATATGTTAAAAAGGTCAAGTAGTGACACAGAAACAAAAAAGACCCAAATTTTACTTCTAGACTTGAAAATAAATTTGCTAGTTACATTTTATTTTTAGATACAATTGCATATAAATAAATTTTAGAAAAGTAATAAAGCTACTTGTCAATGTAGCAAAAAACAGAATAAAAGATTAATATATAACAAGTTTTATTTTTATCCACTTGCAATGGATATACAATCAGTAAAAAGCATTTACAAAACCATTCAAATAAAATACTTTAAGATAAACAGAATAAATAATATGAAAGACATGGATAGATAAGTTTAAAAAAGAACTCCAGTAACATAAATAAAACATAAATTAGTGGGAGATGTAAACCATGTTAAATGATGCTGAGGAAACTCATTGCTGTTAAGATAGCAGTTGTTCTAAGATACATAGATCTAATCCTAATAAAAAATTCAGCAATTTTTTGTGCATTGAAATTGACAAGCTGAATCTAAAAATCCTACAGAAATGCAAAGGGATTTAAAAAGTATAAATAACCTGACAAAGCAGAATCAAGTTGGAAAAGTAACACTACCTGACTTCAAGACCTACTACAAAATTATAGTAATCAAGAAACTACTGTATTGGAGTAAAGAGAGAAAACTGTTGTCTCACAAAAAGAGAGCTGTGGTTAAAAAAACCTGGATTGTGTTGCCATGGAATTTCTAAAGAGAATATCTTCTCAGAAGAAAGCGTAATATAAAACAGAATGGAGGACTCTGTCTGGACGATAGGAAAGCAGTTTATTTGGTTTTATGAATGAGATAACAGAGTGGAGAGACGGCACTGCAGTTCTTGGAAATAACTGTATTTTAACATAAACAAAGTCTTTGTCATAGCATAGGGTGTCTTCAAATAAATACGTAAGTAAATAAAAAGCCTTTATTGGCTTGTGCTACTTATCAGTACCACATGAGGATGTAAATCTTTGGAAAATATTAAACTTCCCGCTTATTGGGAAAGATAGAAGAGAAACAGTATATTCTTAGTCTACTGAATTCTCAGACCTACTTTTTCATATAAACTCTAGTGTTATCAGCTATATTATTGCTGAGATTCATGGATATTTAGAACAACAGAGCAGTAGAACAAATGAATTTTTTGCTTTTACTCATGAGTGACTCATGGGTCACTCATGGTAACAAAAACAAATCTAAGACTGACATAGAGGAAAGAGAGGGAGGGAGGGAGAGAGAGAGAGAGAGAGAGAGAGAGAGAGAGAGAGAGAGAGAGAGAGAGAGAGAGAGAGAGAGAAGAGGGGCCAAAGAGTGAGAGTGGGAATGAGAATGAAGAAACATTAATGTCGCTTCTTATAAATCCATTAAACTCACCATGGAAGCTGTACCCTCATACTCTCATCTCCATGTAACTCTCTCCCAAAGACCACATGTCGAATGCCATCACATTAGGGATTAGGGCTACAGTATACAAATCTTGCATGGATGCAGGCATTTGGATCACAGCAATCAGGGTTCCATAATTGCTAGAAATACTTGTGAATGCTCCAAACTCCTTTATAGCATGTACTAATACCTTGATTCTTGTATATGCAAGACTTTGATTCTTTGTCTCCTCCATTTCTTCTTATCCTGTAAATTGAGGAAAAATGTTGAGGAAGGCTCAACATTTCCTACAAGATTGCTAAAAAGAACATTACAAGTTGTTAACAGAGTATATCCAGGGAAAGGAAGGGGCAATCATGTAATTCGCAATAGAATTTTTTTGTTCATTGGAATATATTTGACCATATTACTGGCAAACCATCAGTACAACCATTTACAATCATTTTAATGTAAATAAACTCATTTTTATTTCATCACTGAAATGTGATATGCATTTCCTTTACTGTAGAACACTTAAATTTATAATAAATTAGTATTCACTTTATATTAAAATTGGCACATACATGACTTCATAAATCTCCCTATTTTCTTTAAAAGTCAATGAAATTGGGCACCAATTTTTCTTTTTTTAGACTGACACCCCTTCTCATGCTCTAATGGATATATTCCGCTCATTTTCAAATATTTTTTTTGTGTGAGTAAATAAATTTTCACTTTTCTATTTGATTTCATTGCCCTTTGAAAATCATTGCTATAGCACTTATTTCACAGTTGTAAATTTTTAACAGCATTTTTTATGTTGTGGGAGCTACATAAAGACAAAATACTACGTTGTGTTAGCTCGTGTGTCCTGTGTGTGGATGAGAATTATCCTGCATGGACAAGTTACTCATTGTATAACACTGACTAAATACATGGAAAGATGAATAGTACTGGATGACTTGCCAAAGAAACCGTCTGGCAATAACATTTTTGAAAAAATAAATTTTAGATGAACAAACATATTTCTTGTATTCTTGGATGAGACATGTCTGCGCCTTTCAGAAATTTAATGCTGATATGCATTTTCTGATTTGAAGTACTTAAGATCTACAAGAAGCTTTAAATATTCCATCTCACTGGCAAATTATTAAGTAATTTTGTTTTGAGAGATAGAAAGCACCCTTTAAAAATTAGAATCAGTTTGTATAATCAGACATTTCTGGAGTTTAAATATGAACACAGAAGGAATAAATTTCATTAGAGAATTATAGTCATTCATAAGAATTTTAAGTAGATATTATTTTAATAAAGGAGTATTTTCATAACAGACCATGAGACTTGTGTGCAAATATAAATGATCCGTGAAACAAAAATGCATTATAATGTGTATTCAAAATGATTCCCTAAATATAAACACCAAATTAAACCAATTTGCAAAAATTAGTCTGAAATGCAATCAGCATTTATTCACTTTCCCAGTAATCATTATAACCTCCCGACTTTCATTTTATAATATTTGCAATGAGATGTGTTTTGTCCAGAACATGAATTAGCAATTTAGATTAAAGCAATAATGACAAATTATTTTATCAAGTTTACAATCCCTTAGAGAGAAAAATGGGTTATTTGCTCAACATTTCTATAACCTCATATACAAAATTTTTTTTTGAAAAGTTTCAAGGAAAGTTTCACTGAAATTCAGAAGTGTGGATAATAAACTAAGAGTGATATATAAATGTAATCTTCCAAAGAGTAATCGTTAGACAAATTATGGATGCCTATTTTTACTAGTTGATCAATTTACTGAAGTCTTGTTAGATATCAAATTGTCTCAGTAAATGAACTATACTTAAGGAATGAATGAGAGCCAGGTGTGTTAGCATATGCATGTAGTCCAGCAGATTCATTGATTTCACAAGTTGGAGACCAACCTGGACTACATAGTCAGACCCCGTCTGAAAATAACAAACCTAAACATAAATTAAAATAACAAAGTTTTGGGTATATAACAGCCAAATGCAGTGATGTGTGTTTTGTTATTCCAACTGATAGTTTTTCTTCATTATTGCGCATTTTAAGTATGCTCAGTGTAATCTAGGTATAGAAAGACAAAAGATTACATAAAACAAAAATATAAATTTTTTTTTAATTAAAAGTAACTTATGTGGGCCCAGGAATTCTTTATTCTTTTCTAGGTATTCTCAGTTGCAAGAACAATGTGTGATATGTGTTAGGTACTTTGATGACTGACCAAATGGCGGCCTTTTTATGAAGTAAGTTCAAAATGGAACACTCAAGGAAAAATATATAAATGATGTTTGTAATAGAAACAAGTGTCAGTTTAAATACTGGAAGAAAGCTTTGTGGAGTCCATAACTTAGAGAAAATAATCAGCAGGTAAAAGTCTATTGAAAAGGTAAAGTTTCTTTAATACAAATCTTACCATTTATATAAGAATGCTCAGTAAAGGTCTTACTAAGAATTCATACATTTCCATAACATGTTCAAATCATAAGCAAATTTTGAAAAAAATTAAAATCACATTGATTATGTTTATCTTTTTCTTGTCAGAATATTCTTTTTTCTCCAGTAATAGCAGTTTTTCACAGACTAGTATTAGGTAGAAAGTAAAATTGAATACCTGAAAGTCAACCTTTTTATTCCATCATAACTGATTCCACAAATGAGATTCTACGTACTGTTTAGTTCTGCTCAGCTTTACATACTGCAAAACAAACACATCTGGTTTTTAAGTATGTTATCATTGTGGTACTTTTAAGAAGACAATGCTGATCTCCTTGTTATGAGGTGTATTTCAAACTAAGTAATTTCATGTTTGTTTGGCCATTTTGCTCTTTGTTTTTCTGGTGGTTAAAGTTTTGTAATTTGAATTTCATTGTCCAACTTAGATGAATATATTTCCTTCAGTGGAACTGTTGAATAACATTAAGTACTCATAAACCATACCACATGCTGAATAAGATTACTATAGATAGTCTAAATTTACTCTTTATTTACTTATATATTTTAAAATTTTTATTAGTCAACATTTAAAGAACATAATGTTTAGATAATTTGTGGAAAGCTTGCTCACAGCATATCATAATTCCTTCCTCCGTTCCTTTCCCTTCCTGTCTCCCCCCGGTTTCAACATCTTTTAATATCCCACCCATACTTCTTGTTACCCATATTTTATTTTGCTCTTTTATTTATATTTTGGTTTCTCATATAAGAAAAAACCATGTGATATTTAAACTTGTGTGTCTAAATCTTATTTGATAAATTCAACACTATATGAAATAGTCATGATATATTAGTAGCTTGAAGTTATGTTTACATAGCTTTTCATTTAAAAGTAGGTCAGTGATTTTAGGCAAAGTATACTTTTATCAAAATTGAAATGGACTTATCACGATAGACCACCAAAGTTGTAACTAGAACTCTCTTTTAGTCATTCCTTCAGTAATATGTGAATGTTTTTTGCCTCACATTATATGCTGCATAAATATGAAAAAGAATGGCTATTTTTTTAATGCAGATAAGTACATAATGGAGGTGACTACATATTAACAACTGACCCATGGAAAACAAGAGATTAATGTGTTTTCTGTCCAAGATAATGTCTGAGAAAGCCTCAGAAAGGTAGTACAATGACATTTAAAACTTAGATTTAAGGATAAGTAGATTTTGATCTGTTTTCAAATACTATCTCACACACGATACGTAACAGAATTTGTTCATAAGCTCTGTTCTGAGAAATGCTTTCATTCATTATACTAACATTCAGTTGATTATAGAAAAGCCTGAGATATAATTGCTGAATCAGGATTGTGTTTGCCTCCTATGGGTCAGGAATCAAGGGAAAGAGGTTACTGCATGTTTTAAGGATGTAAATGTCAGGCACAGAATGAAAGCCATTCTAGCTTTCATCTTTTGTGTCTTAATGATACTTAGGACTCAAATCGACTCAAGTTAATTTTATGAAAGAATCATCTAGATGTTATAAAAATATTGACAAGTCATGATTGAGAAGATGTATTAAAGTGCCATATGTCACCAGAGATGTGCAGATATTGAGAACCCAACCCACTGAGTACTGGTTCAGCATCAGAGAGACATAAATGTTGCCAGTACCCTCTCTTCCTTTCCTTTCTGTGCTAAACTCAATAAATAGTCCTGTTTTCCTTGTTCATAAAAATTCATAGTACAAGGAGTTCTTAGACATGCTAGAAATATGGGAGCAGAAGAGAGAATTTTAATGCTTGTGTATATATTGATGGAGCTAGTTTCGAAGCCATTTGTTGATGTTGGCAAGAGCTAAAGTAAGAGTCAAATAAAAGTTTAATTTATTGTTTCTTCATCCTTGCATTGTGAAAAAAAAGGGGAGATCTTGGATAAGGGCTATAAAAACAAGCACTGCATTTAATTGCTTTTGTGAAGAAAATCTTTCATGTTGATAGCCATAAATATTAATGAGTTATAAGAATAGAAAAATAAGATAATGCGAACAGAAGTCTTCGTCAGAATAATAATATGTGAAAACCAACTTGGAGGCTTTC
The DNA here is from genome assembly GCA_004027455.1 of Hydrochoerus hydrochaeris. Taxonomy (NCBI): domain Eukaryota; kingdom Metazoa; phylum Chordata; class Mammalia; order Rodentia; family Hydrochaeridae; genus Hydrochoerus; species Hydrochoerus hydrochaeris. Next base: position 2,673 of record PVLA01009386.1, on the reverse strand, counting down.
CATTCCAGGCTTGTTTAAGTGAGTTTTACCTTGCTAAACTTCTGAAATCAACCATAAAAGTTGCACATAGAACACAAAACAACTAGATGAATATATCATAATATAATCAAGGCAAACTAAACTTTATTCCACAATAGTACAGAGTAAACTGAAATTCATGAGGGTGAATTTTCTCTGTTAGTCTCTCTGACTTTTTCTTTGAGTAGAATTGTCTTTCTTAAAGCATCCATTTAAAGGAAGGAAATTGTCCTTTAAAATTTCTCAAAGTAAAAGTTTAAGCATATGAAACTGTTGTTGGGCCTAGGGTTTGGAGAGAGATACATGGGAATTCTAAGGACTTCACGATTTTTCAGTGAAGTCCTGAACTCCAGGCTACCGTAGTAAAAACCACACATAAGGAAATGAGTACTCTTATATTTATTCCAGAAACTGAAAAAAATATTAAAAATAGCACCATAAAGTCCAAATAAAGATAGCTTAAAGTTCTATTTTCCAGTATTTTAAGAAAGAGTACCAGTCACAAACAAATTCCACATGTAGGAAATCCACAAAAAACAGAACAATACCCATTCTTTTGTTTGATAACCATACATTTGATTAAAATTGGCCAAAATACTTTTAAACAAAAAAATTATATCTTAGTCTTTCACTTGAATAAAGTGCTCAGATGTTCAAAAAAATATTGACAAGTGAATTCATATATAAAAGGAATATTAGATAGTAATTAAATTATGTTTTCCCCACCGATTTATTTTTGGATTAATATTCCAAAATACATTTACATGCCAAATAAAGAAGAAAATATGGTATTAGTAAATGCAAAAGCAATATCTGAAAAAATTAATGACAAATTAAATCATGAGTCAGATTCATGATTGAATCTCCCAGAAAACTAAGAAGAAATTTAATTTGATAATCTAAATATGATAAAGCATAACTATCAGATAGCAATGTAAAATAATTCTATGACTAAAAACTGCAAACTTTTTCTCTGAGATCCATGACCAAAACATGTCCATTGCCATGAGTTCTATTCTATTCAAAAAAACAAACAAACAAAAAAAAACAGGCCAGTAAATGAAAGGAAACATAAATTCTGAAATAGAGTAAATCAGCATTTCTATATTTACTAGAATTTTCCAATGGAAATTACAGATAACCTCTGAAAATCCAAAATAATTTCCCCACCATCAGATTACATATATATATATATATAAAATATTTTTACATTTCAGTTGTAGATTTATATGTAACAGAATGGAGAAATTGATATAATATAATAATAATGAACTGTTTTATAATAAAGTAATTACTCAGTGACACTATTATAGCTTAGAGGAGGCAGACTATTTTTAGCATATCTGTGATTTTTAATTTAGCTTTCATGAAATCTATGTATATCAAATTAAAGATATTCATTGGTGTGACTAAGAGAAAAAAATTGCAACTTTCTTTCACTTATCTCCTTGTAGAATGAATTCACAATTTCATATATAAATAGAGGCAGTAAATCACATTATTGTTAACAATATTCATACAATTGGCATCAATGGAAACCACAGATTTTATAGCCTTTAAATAAATATTAAAATATTGCTCCAATTCATAGCAATGTCAAAATTATGTCACCTTTCAAATTTGCTGTTAAATATCATAGTATGTTTATAATGAATCAATTTGTTACTGATACAGAATTTTTTGCTAATCTTTGTGTAATGGTGCCTTAGATAACTCTATTCTATTATGTATTATATTTAAAAGACTTTTTCTGAAAAGAGTATCTTTAGATTCCTTCAGATTTCCAAATGAGTTGGAAACATGCTTAAGCAGAGTACTGAATCAATTGAGTAGTTTATGAAAAACAAAACAACAAACAAAAATTAAACAACACACCTAATTAAAATGAAATTCAAAAAATCATTTCTAGATATATCTTTTACCGAAAGGTGAGGAAGGATCAATAACATTTTTAGAAGATAACATTCAACAATATTATTAAAAATTCTCTGGAGGCACTATTTTTCTTACAAAGTAAAAATACATTTTCATAAAGAAATTACTAGTAAATTGAACCACAGTGAAATGAGTTTGTTTAGTCATCAAAGGAAGCGTGAGGAATCATAAAGTTATATGCAGCACAATATTTGACAGTTATTTTTCCAGGAAAGCATAGGTAACTTTTCAAATCAAAAAGAAAGAAAAACAAGACAGACAGCAAGACAGACAGGTCAGTGATAGGCAAGGACATGAGTAGACCTTTACATAAAAGTATTTTAATAAGCAGATCTGAAAAGATGTATCAATTTATGAGCAATGGGAAATAAAAATTGAATTCACAGAGACACTGATATACCACCAACATATCTGCTATGTTTTAAGAAGACTGAAAAGTCAAGTATAAAATACTTGGAACAACTTGTATTTTTATGTCCTATTGGGAGGAGTGCAATTTTGACAAAATATTTGAAAAATTTTAGAAGTATCTCTGATATTTAAGTGTAGACATTTTCTCTTTTTTATTTTAAAGAGAAAAAAAACAAAACAAGAGACAACAATGACAAGAACAACAAAACCCCAAAACAATAACAAAATAAGCTTTCAAAACAAGATGATATGAATTTAAGAATGATTGTTATGTTACCTATTGTTCTGTTCAAAAGGGTTGCATAGATT
>PVLA01009385.1:0-75930 GCA_004027455.1 Hydrochoerus hydrochaeris | reverse complement strand
GCCCTTATTGAGGCAGAGCCAGAGCCACTTTGATGTTCATAGTTGTCTTTTTTCTTTTTATCTGTTGTTGTGTTCGTTTCTTGTAGGCAGTATATCTGGCTTTCCTGAGATGCACTGAAAAAAATAAACATAATCCTAGACATCAGGAGCTTTGTTCTTGAATTTTCTTTTTCTCATAGTTTTTTTAATTGTTTGTATCTCATTGGCCTCAAATTCAGTCATTCTTGTCCTTCAGCCTACCAATTTATAGTAGTTTGAAAACCTGCAAAATCCTGGCTGTTTTGGACAGCCCTGAGGATTAAGCCCAGGCTTATTCTTTCCTCAGCCTCTTTTTTTTTCCTCTGAAACTAGTCTGGAAATTGGCATCTCCTGCTTCGGCCTCCCTAATAGTTTTGATTACTGGCCTGTCCAATAGCACCTTTCCTAGCCAGGATTCTGGAGTTTTTAATTGCTATTTATCATTTACAAAATTTTTTCCAACTTGTATGGTGAAATTATTGTTTTAAACATTTCTGATCTTTTCATTGCCTACAAACCATTCTCTTGTACCCTTTTATGATCAGTATGAACAGGCTGAGGACTGCAGACTGGCAGGCCCCTTTATAGAAAGGCCCCCCTCACTGTGTTTATGGCCTCACCAGTTTCAATGTCTTGGTACTGTGCAGTGAATAATTGGGCCAGTACTAGGTCTTTTTCCAGGCAAGGTTGTGCCACTCCCAGGAGTTAAGATGAAGTTTAGCACTAACTTCAGTTTCCCTGTGTAGTTTGGCTTAGGCACAGAGTTTACAGTGTTGGCTTGTTCTCCCCTTCAATCTGGTCAGTTTCCTTGTACTACTTCCCAATTTACATCTTTATTATACCCCTTTTTGCTCTTCTAATATTTATTTTTGTTTTCCAGTTTCACATTTCAGTTATAATGGCTTCTAAATTAATCTGTTTCATTTGTTGTTATGGTTACTTAGTTTTAGGAAGAATACTTGTTGTAAATGGAGTATAAGTGCACCCCCACCATGACAAGTCAGAAAGGTGTTACTCTTATTTCCTCCGAGTGGATGACGCCTATCCCTGTTTCTTTCTTGGTTCAGAGCCAGGAAGCTTGAATGTGGGTTTTGTTACAGGCAGCCTCCTAAGCTGCTGATAAGGTAGGACATACATGGAAGTTGCCTTTTTCTCTTTACAGTTTCAATGCTAGCTGGAGACAGAGCTTACTGCAGAGGCCAGGAGTTCTGTCTTCAGTACCACAAGCAATACAAATTTTACAGTACGTGAAAAGGTCTTATTTGTATGTATATTTACATACAAAGTATATATACAAATAAATATGTTTGAGTTAAAAGGTCACGTGTATGTCATTAGAATATTCAAAAATTTTTAAAGCAATAAAATTGCTGGGGGTTATTGATTGGTAGGCTATTTCATTAACTTAAAAATTTATTGTTACTTTTATAAATAGCTAGTATTTAGAGAAAAGTAGCATTTGGGAAATTTTTGATTCTTCCCTTTAAGATATTATTACTTGTATGACGTTGTTAAAGGTCCTTAGTGTGACCTTTCTGGTGTATTTCTGAATTACATTACCAAGCACTCAGCACAGGCTGGATTCTGGAGTAATGAGAATAAACAGCTTAACTTTGTGTCTGCAGTGCCCAGTATGATGCCACAAGTGGGCAGTTTGTGAGTTTCCCAGAGCAGCCATTTTGTGGTGTGTTCTGCAGATCTTAACATGGAGGTGTCTCCCCTGCCTGTGTGATCTATAGATCAGGCTTTTTCTGTCTTTTTTTGTAAATCTTAATGGCAAATGGCACAAGATATGTTAATTGTTTAATGTTCATTATATATAATACTGTATAATGTTTGTTGTATTGCACTATAAGATTTATTAAATTATGATCTCAAAAGACTTTACCAGATATGTTTTGAAAACAGCTTGTTTGAAGTGTAAAGATATTTTAATAGTTTAATTTTACTTCATTTTGATTGTAGATTCTTGTAAAAAGCCCTTTATGTTTTAATACAGTTCTAAATATAACTTGTAAGTAGTTTCATAAATTAGTGAAGTCTTTTAGAGGAATCTCTTTTTAATTCAGGGATCGCTTACACCTGAGAAGAACTACAGAGCAGCACGTGCCAGAGGTGGAAGTCCAAGTGAAACGTAGAAGAACAGCTGCCTTGAGCAACCAAGAGTAAGTATGATCTGGTTCCAGAACCATTTCATTTGGGATCCAAAGCACTGTGCCATGAAGAGACTAAAATGCACTTAACTAACAGAAGCAGCATAGTGTATAATACAGAATGGGTACTTACTGAGATAGGGTCTCCATGTAATTCAGGCTGGCCTTGAGCTCACTGTAGTCCAGGCTGGCCTTCAACTTACAGTGATCCTCCCTGCCTCTGCCTCTTAAGCTGAAATTATAGGCAGCTGCCACCATGCCCAACTCTAGAATACGTACTAAAAGAATGAGCCCAGCGTGGTGGTGCAAGGCTGTAATCCAATGGCCTACACCTTAAGCTGAGGCAGGAGGCTCCCTGCAAGTTGAGATATAGCCTGGGCTGCAGAGTTAGTTCAAGGCCAGCCTGACCTGCACAGTGAAACCCTGTTAGAAAGACCCCCCCGCAAAAAAACCTTTATTTTCTTAAGCTCTGTATTTTATTTATGTATTTCTCATTGTCTTTAATCTTCATAAAATTCTGTATTTTTAACTATATGAATGCTTAAATTCTCAATGTTAAGTCATTTTTTGTAAAATGTCTCACATAACATTGCATTGCCAGAATATTATGTATTTTTGCTGTACAATATTCAGATTTTTGTTTTTGGTTAATTGTCCAGGTAAAATTTGAAATTTAAAATTTTCATTTACTATGTATCTGCATGGTTACAGCAAGATACTTATGTATGAATGTTTAATTTTAGGTGCCTAGAAAGGAATTTTATTTAAAAATATATGAGCATCTTCAATAACCTGATACATACTGGTATTGAGAACACATGGAGCTTTTGACCTTTTGTTGCCACTAAAAGTTTGAAAATGTCAGTAAGATTGTCTTTTCTATCCTACACTTACTTTACTCTTTTCAAATTTAAAAATATGAATAATAAATACAGTCTCAAAAGAGTGAGTGATTTTACAGTGATTACTAATTGATTCCCCCTCCTTCCCCAGAGATAACCCTTAGCTACTTCATCTGTTTTTCAGACCTTGGGCTGTATGTAGCCTTTGCATGCTTATACAATAGGAGAGAAAAGAAGATGGGACACATACGGGATGCTTGAATTTGCTTGCATGACACTGATGCTTGTGTTTTCTGACAGTGTGCCCTGAGGACTCATTTCTATTTCAGTGGATATAAATGTGTGCAGTGTTAACAGGTTTCAGAGTATGGGTGATATAATTTACTTTAATCCATAGATTACTTAGTGATTTATTTTGTTTAAAGTTCTGGGTGATTAACAGTGAAGATAAGAACAATAGTGCTGAACACAGTTTATTAATACTGATTATTTTATTTCCTCACAAAGACCTCGCTTTAGAATAAAAATTGAAGGATTAGAGGTTTAGCTCAGCAGCAAAAGTGTGTGCCTGGCAAGTGTGAGGTCATGAGTTTGATCTCTGGCAACCCCCACTCCATATAGATAATAAAAATTGAAAAAAGGAAAGGAATCTAGCTTAGTGCATAGGCTCTGTCTGGGCTCAGCCCCCAGGATACCTGGGACTGGATAAGTGTCCAGTAAGCCTGCGCATGCTTACCTGTTGTAGCCCTATGCTTTCTGTACAGGCAAATGTTGAGGTATCATTCACCTGTGGTGTGCTTTTGTCATAGGTGTCAGCTGTACCCGAGGCGTTCTCAGCAGCAGCAAGCTCCTGTGGTGGATTTCCAGGCAGAGCTGAGACAGGCATTCTTAGCTGAGACACCGAGAGGTGGCTAAAGAACAGAGCATTTGGAACATTAAGGTAGCTCATTTCCACAAACATGTTAGAACTCAGACCAGAATGATCTGAAATAAATTAAGAGTTCTGATGTTTAGTTTGTTTTTGTTTATTTGGTTTTTAGAGGTCTCAATGAAGTCCAGGCTGGCTTGGATTTACTGGGTACCTAGGCTGGCCTCAAACTCGTGGTAGTTCTCCTACTTCAGCCTGCTGAGTGTTGGAATTACAGACAGGTAGCACTGCACTTGGTGAGGTTTGCTTAATGATTACTATTAAAATAAATTTTTCCTCAAACTCTTAACATCATCAACACAGTGAAACAAAATAGAACCAAAGGAGTGTCTCTAGTGGCTGGGGATGTAGCTCAGTGGCATAGTGCCTGCCTGGTAAGCACAAGGGCCTGAATTTGAATTCCCAGTACCAAAAAAAGTGTCACTGGGCTTAGCTGTATATATCTGTAGTCCCAGCACTCTGGGAGGCTGATGCAGGAGGATCACAGGATCACAAGTTTAGCCCTATCTAGCCTAGCCAACATAGTGTAAGATCTTGCCTTAAAAATACAGAAAATAATACCTAGTGTCTAAGTAGGTACAAAGGGCCTGGTAGTACCTGGTACTGCTAAAAAAAAAAACATAAAAGCATTATTGAATATTTTAGTGAATATTGTGTAATTTTTGTGGGAAGCTTTCATTTTTTTGTGGCACTTTACAAAGTATTGTTAATTTTCATTATCTTCAAAAAACAATGGGCCAGGTAACTAAATTTGCATCAATATTAGCTATTTTTAAAAAACTGAGTAGGCATAACACATATTGCACGTACATAAAACTGTCATTAACAATGCCATGTTACAGGGTCTAAATATTTCCTAGACTCAACGTCCTTCACTTTCTTTTTTTCTTTTACTTTTTTTTTGAGACAGGGTCTCGCTGTGCAGTTCAGGCTGGCCTTGAGCTCACTTTGTAGCCCAGGCTGGTCTCAAACTCAACAATCCTCCTGCCTCAGCCTCCCTAGTGCTGGGATTACAGGCATGAGCCACCACACCCGGCTTTGTTTTTTTCTTTGTTTTTTAATGTCCTGGGGTTTTTTTATTATTGTTCTGGGGATCAAGCTCATGACCTTCCTGCAAGGCAAAGAGTTAATTTCCTGTTTTGTCTTTTTCAGTTTTCTGTTTTCACCAATATATTTATTTTTTGAATTAGCAGATTAAAGATCATCTCCAAATTTTTCTATGCAGTGTGGATTTAGTTTGTGTTTTATGTTGGTAACTAACTTTTAAGTGGATTGATTGGTTGGTTGGTTGGTTGATTTTGGTACCAGAGATTTAACTCATGACCTCGCACTTGCCAGGCAGGGTCTTATGCCCCTGAGCTAAATCTCCAGCCCTTGTTTATTTATTTTGGAGATAGTGTCTCTCTTATGTAATTCAGGATGGCCTTGTATTTTTGATGTGTTTCTCCTGCCTCAGCCTCCAGGGTGCTGGGATGCCCACCATGCTCAGGTTGGTTACTTACATTTTTTAAAGAAACAGTTAAGGAGAAATTTATTTTTGATCATACAACTTTTCTTTTATTGCTTTTTTTTATTCAAAAACCATAATGCCCTTATTTCTGGCATTTTAAACATAAAAATATATATAAAATTGTATCAAAGAAATAGGTGGCTTAGCAGTAATTTATTTTTGCTTTCGAAATGTTATCCCTCAATCTCAGTGAAGACTTTATGAACAGCATTTTCAGGTTTAATTTTAGAAGACAGCCTTTCTAAGAAATTGTCTTTCAAATCATTTGTATCATTCTTTGAGTTGCTACCCTTTGTTAAACACACAGTAGAATTTGATTACTGATTTGTAGTTGTTTCCCAGAATAGATAGTTTTTAGTGAGTAGCTATGTGCATTTGATAATTCTACCCAGGGTTTTTTTTTTGGCTTTTCAGTTTAAATTCTCATTCAGTGTAAATGCAACATTTAAATTACATGTTACGATCTGCAAGTACTACTGTTACTAGATCCTGTTTATTTTACTCTCAATCTCTAATTCTAGCTAAATAACACAGTCCTTACAATTTCCTCAAACAGGAGTTAGTAAAGTAATACTTGGTTTGTATATAACATATATTGGAATATCAGCCATGGGGGGGTATATTTATACAACATGAGTACATTTGGTGCTGTAATTTTAAACTTTAAATATTTAACATCTTCCTTCCTTCAAAACATAATTTATTGACTTTTGTTTTACAGAACCAGTTGCAAAGATAAAGCCAAGGTAGGGCTGGGCATGGTGACATGCCTGTAGTACCAGCTGCTCAGCAGGCTGTGCAAGTGCAGTTCAAAATACAAAAATACCAAGTCAGAAAGAATGGGGATGTACTTCAGCTTGACTCTCTGGGTCCAATACCCAGTACTGGACGTGATTATACAAAAACCACAATGAAAAAGAAAAAAGAAAAGAAGATTGGGCCAGAGGAGACACTTGTGATGCTGCTGAAGTGGATGAGGAAAGATAACATAGGAAGGGTGCTGTGTATATATGATTCTTGGGATACAGGATGGAAGTGTGACTGTGTTCATGGGGTTTACATTAGCTACACAGGGGGAGGAGTTTTTACATATCCCAACAATAGATAGCTTTCCTTTGTCATTCAAAATATGAAGTACAGAAATACATACAGTAAAGGACATCCTTAATTCAAAATCCAAAATGCCTTCAGAATCTGAAACTGTTTACCATTTTGAGACCAAAATTAGAAAATTCCACAAGCTTTGTTTCATGTACAAAATTATTAGGTTAAATTAAATTTTCCTGGGTAAAATTACCTCAAGCTGTGAATATAAGGTGTATGCAAAATGAAATTTTCTCATTTATGAAGGAGTCTCATTTTAATTTGGCAAAATTCTCAATCTCAATATATATGAAATAATTCTGGTTCCAAATGTTTTGGTTAAAGTATATATAACCTGTAATTCTGGTATTTGATATCTAAAAATTCAATGACTACCTGAGTGTAGGATGTAGGGTGCTAATTTGTATGACAAATTTTTCATTTTTCTTTTTAGTACAACTCTTAAGTATTAAGTTATATTATTTTCTAAGCATAACAAAATGATACTTGTTTTTATTAGTTTTTTCATTAAACAGTTTTCTTGTGGTTTTTATTTTTTAACTTTTTAAAGATTATCTGTTTGTGGTTCCTTAAATTGAACTTGGGACCTTGAACTTTAGGTGTAGGCACTTGCACTGCTGAGCTATATTCTCGGGCTCCTTCCTTCTTTTTCCCTTTCCTTTCTTTTCCTTTCCCTTTTTTCCCCATCCTTTTCCCTTCCTTCCCCTTCCCTTCCCCTCATTTATTTGAGGCAGGGTCTCATGTACAGTTGAGACAGCACCTGAACACACTATGTATATAGTCCAGGCTGGCCTCAAACTCAGAGCAGTTCTGCCTCAGCCTTCTGAGTGCTGGGATTATAGGTGTGTGCCAGCATACCTGGCTCAGTGGTTTTTTTGAGACAGGGTCTCACTGGAGTTCAGAATGGCCTTAAAATTCACTAAGTAATCCATGCTGGCCTTGAACTCATGGCAATCCTCCTGCCTCAGCCTCCCAAGTGGTTGGATTATAAGCATGCATCACCACACCTGGCTTCTTGTGGTTTTAATTGGTATTTTATGGATGAGTAATTTAGTTGTATTTTCTCAATAATATTAATTGGCATATTTTCCTATATTGGTTGCTGTATGGCAATGTAAAATTTCAAACTTTTGTACTTTTTGTTTGTGAGTCAGGTTCTCATTAATGCAGCCTATGTTCTTCAACTCATGATGCGCCTGCCTCAGCTTCCTTAGTGCTGGGATTACAGGTGTGCCACCACATCTGGATAGCAAATTTTACCAGGTTTCAATGGGCACCCATAGTTATTCCATGATCTTTTGTTTGTTTCATGTGCCTTGGCCAAGAATAATCATTTTTTATTTTGACTGAAAGCAGCTTTTCATTTGAATGCAGTTTTGATCATTTATAAGTTCATACTTTATAAAAACTTGTGAGCATTGGCTTTTGTGTGGGACAGCAGTGTATTTGTGCGTGTGTTGTAGTCTGAGAAGGCCTCCCATGACCGCCATCCATCTGTTCGATGCTGCTGCTCTTCCTGTCCTCTTCCTCCTGCAACATTTCCTTCTCCTTTACCGTGGAGATCAATTTGATCCTTCTACAAAGTGATTTACTTACTCCCTGTTAAAAAGGGCTCAAAATTGTGGGATGACAGATTTAGGGTGAGCGGTAACTGCTCCTAAATTTCAAATTTACTTGGCGAAATCTCTTGCTACAACTATAGGAGGTGAACTTGTGTTCCAATATCTCAGTGAAATGTATGTCTTCTGTATCCCTATAAATTGAATTGTATATGTCTTCATTATTTTCTCTTTGCTGGGACAAAATACCTGACACTCAAATTAAGATGATTTACTTTGGCCCACAGTGTGTAGAGGTTTCAGTCCACATGGGCTGGCTCCCAAGGCAGGGTTGCATGGCAGGCCGGCATTGCAGAGGGAAAGCTAATGACCTTGCAGGCAGAAGCAGCAGCCATCAAGGGAAGTGGAGGGATATATAGATATAGATATATAGATATAGATATTTATATACACTCATATCTATATCTATGTATCTTTATCTATATATCTGTATAGCTCCAGGCCACGCCTACAGTGACCCACATCTTCCCACCCGACTTCATCTTCCAACATCACCCAGGTATAAACCCATCAGTGGACTAATCTTTGTCATCTGCCCATGATGTCACCTCCCAAAAGCTCCCACATGTGAGCATGCGGCTTTGTGGACACATCTGATATGGCCCATAACGTGTTTTAAAATCCGTACTGGTGTAGTATACATGTCTGTAGTCCCAGATACTTGGAAGAACTTCAGGTTGTACTGGATTGCACATAAAGACCCTGTCTGAAAAAAGTGGTGTTAAAGGAAATAGCTTCTATATTGTGTACTCTTACCCCACAATTTCATACCTTATTTTTGATCAAATGTTAATGTGGTTTTAACCTACTGTTTTATATTTGTTTTTATATTTCTAGTTTATAAGCATTTAAATTACTTCATTTTCACATGATTAAATACTGTACATTCTTTGAAATTTCCTAAACAAGGAGCTGACAGTGCTTTTAGGGTTAGGGTAGCATGTGAGAGTCCTGGGTTCAGTCTTTGAGTAGGGAGAAAAAAAATGGCCCAACCATTGTACTAGCTATTATGTATCAGGTAAGCAATGGAAAACATACTGTGAGCTCTTATATGAGTAACAATACAGGCATGTTACTTTAGAAGTGATATTTTTGAAAGCATGGAGGTACACTCCTGTAATTCCAGCACTGATCAGGCTGAGACAGGATCTTTGTGAATTTAAGGCTAACCTGATATATATAGTGAGTTTAAGGCCAGCCTTAAAAGCATAGAGATACCTGTCTCAGAAAAACGCCACTTTTATTTTTTCCTCCTTTTTGGGGCAGTGGGTGGATACTGGGAATCAATGCCTCACCCACACCTGCCAGGTAGACCCTGTGCCACTGAGGAAATACCCAGCTCCTAATTTTTATTATTAAACCCAAATTTTGATGTAAAAGTAATGCAGTTTATGTTTCAATTTACAGTGATGTTTAGCTACTGAAAACTATATGGTACTAGCTAAATTTTTTTATACTAGTAGAGGGAAATTACCTAATATTTTAAGGTGCTTTAGGGGAAATCACATGCGATTGTAAGCATATATGTGGTTAAGCCAGAAGCAAAAACTTTAACATGTACCTCAGTATTGAGATACTGATGTTAAATTTTGTGATCAGAAGACAAAACTTATTTTGATGATTTTCATTATTCTAGGTGTGTAAAATGAAGCTGGTAAGAGAAGGCAATGATCAAATTTATTAATCCTTGGAGTACATATGGGGATGTGTGATGTATTTTTTAGAAGTGTTAAGGTGATTTTTTTAAAAACCATTACCATTAAAAAAACAAGGCCAATTGCAGTGCAACTATAACATGCTTTCCTCTGCAGACTCCACCTGCTGTTTGTGAAACTTCTCAACACCTTGTATTGTCTCTAGGAGAAACTGCATCATACCTTTATAGCTGTCCCCTAGGTTCTAAGGCTCCTGAAGTTTTATCGTTGACGCTGAATCTGGTGAAACAGCAATCATGGTAAGATGTACATTAAGACAGGTGAAAAGATGTTTTAAAGGTCCAAAATAATAGGTGATTTGGAATTATGAAAGAAATTAGAAAAAAGGGGAATCTAGAGGTGAAAGCTGATTCCATTTGGTAACAAGTAGTGATATGCTGTTAACTGAAGCAAAAATGAAAAAATTCAAAAAGGTGTGCGAGTGTAATAGATATGAGACCCTGGAGAGCTACGAAATACACTGTGGTGTCCTACTGGGTTGAAATCTACAGTTTTGATTAGGGTGTGTGCAGGGGCAAGTGTCCTATAGCAAAATGGTATTTAGGGAGAGAAGGAAGGATTAAAAGTTTTAAAAGGGAACAAAGTTGATGGATCTCTATTTGGGGAAAAAAATCACTTCTTAAGCATTGTCCAATGATTTGAGGGAGAAAGGAGCTTTTTGGGCCACTTGTTTCAGTCTAATCGGTCAGTGTGGAGGATGCTAGAGCACAAGGTTGGAGGGAGACTTGCTTAGCCAAGGGAGCGAGTGCTTTTCCTGTTGGCACAGGCACAGGAAGGGGAGGTTAGAGAACAAGGCTCAGACGCACCAGTCCATGGCTGCCGCATTTGCTTGTTTCCAGACAGTGGGCAAAAGCAGCAAGATGCTGCAGCACATCGATTACCGAATGCGATGCGTCCTGCAAGATGGCCGCATCTTTATCGGCACCTTTAAGGCTTTTGACAAGCACATGAATTTGATCCTCTGTGATTGTGATGAGTTCAGGAAGATCAAGTAAGTTCAGTGTGGGGCATGCGTGTTGAAGGCAGAGGCATGAGATGCCAAAGCCAGTGCTGACACTGTACAGGGTGACTGCAGTTGGTGGGAAATTCCAGTCTGACAAGTATTTGTCTAAACTTGGCCTCCGCCCTGAATAGGGTCAACCTTAAAGGCATTGGATTTATTTTTAAATTAACTAATTGACTCGTTACCAGGAATTAAATTCAGAAACTTACGTTTGCTGGTAACATAGCAGGCTGGTAACATAGCAGGTTGGTGTTATGCCACTGAGATAGATCCCCCACCGTTACTTTATTTGATTTATGTTGTTTTCTTTCTGAGAATAAGGATTATGTGGTTTAGACTGGCCGTGAAGCGACTACGTGAGGGTAGATAAAACTCATGGCAGTTTTTCTGCCACAACCTTCTAGGTGTGTGCCACCACACCTAGGTATTTGTTTCATTTTTATTTTTTCGGTACCTCTGCAACCACTTTAGTATTTCTTTTATTATTTTGCCACAGAGTCTTTACCAATTTTAAGTTGCCCCTGGCTGACATTGAATTCGAGTTCATCCTGCCTCAGCCTGCTTAGAGTGCTAGGGTTACAGGCAAACACGATCTTGCTTGGAAGCTATACATTTAAAATATTAAATTTTGAAAAGCCATTCAAAGAGTGCTTAGAAATTAGAAGTGTACAGTGTGATCAAAATAACAACTGTTAAACATTAATTGATTGCCTTCTGTGATGGTCTTTCAGTCTTGAGAAAGAATAATTCTTCATGGTTGAAGAGTTAAATATTTACCATTTATTTTCCTCTCTGCTTGTTTGTTTGCGTTTCTTAGTTATCTCATCTAGATTTACTAAATATGATTTTAACATGTACACTTCATTTTAATACCATTTGCCATTACAAAAGAAGTTTGTGTAATATTTGTGTGATATTAACACATTCTTCAAAGGAGTTACGGGCTGGGGATTTAGCTAAGTGGGATAAGCATCTGCCTGGCAATCCTGAGGTCCTGAGTTCAGTCCCCACCCCGCAAAAAGGAAAAGGAGTAACTAATGTTGAATAGCTTTAATATTTTTGCATATATTAACTTGATCTAGAGGTTTGGGGATGGAGAAAATCTCCACTCATTATCCAAGAATCTTGTTGCTATGAGTTTTAATTCAAATTGGTATTTCTGGTGTTTCAGTAATCTTGGGATTATTGAAATGTATGTCACTAAAGTTTACTTTTGATTTACAGGCCCAAGAATGCAAAACAGCCAGAACGTGAAGAAAAGCGGGTTTTAGGTCTGGTCTTGCTCCGTGGGGAGAACTTGGTATCCATGACTGTGGAAGGGCCACCCCCTAAAGATGTAAGGCGGATGCAGGGAAGGGTGGGCTGAATTGTGTTTCTTCATGAATTTGTCTTGTTTTTAACTGACACTTCAAGGGCAATGCTTCTTTTTTAAAGGGCAATACTTTAATGTGAGGAAACATGACATTATCTGGGATGTCTGACGTGAACAAAACAGAAGCACTGTATAGTGTAATTTTTGGTGGGGGAGTCCTTGAGACAAGGTCACTTTGCAGTTCAGGAAGGCCTTCAGTGCACTTTGTAGCCTAGCGCAGCCTCTTAGCTCACAGATTCTCCTGCATCAGCCTCTCAAGTGCTAGGATTACAGGTGTGCACCACTGCGTCTGGTCATACAGTATAATTTTGTGAAGTAAAATGTGCCCAGCACTTGATGTGAGGTCGTGGTTATCTATACTTTCATGATTCAAGGGCATTCTGATGCATTTTATATGCTGCATTTTATATGCTGCATATGTTCTGTATGACCTGACCTAGATTAGGGTTGAAGTTGCTGATTGTGAACATTGGTCCTCACTTTTTAAAAAGTATGTACATGTTAGTAATTTGGAGGGTACCTCATAGTATCATTTTTCATTTGAATATGGTGCTAAAATGGGTAGATGGTACGGGGAGATAGTGGGTACAACTGATTTTAAGTAAGAGTCCCAAGAAAATGGAAAACACATTTGGTTTTAAGCTATAAACTTTTTTGTTTCAGACTGGCATTGCTCGGGTACCACTTGCTGGAGCTGCAGGAGGTCCCGGGGTTGGGAGGGCAGCTGGCAGAGGTGTACCAGCTGGTGTACCAATTCCCCAGGCTCCTGCTGGATTAGCAGGCCCTGTTCGAGGAGTAGGGGGTCCATCCCAACAGGTGAGGAACCAGGGGACGAAATTTTTTGGCAGTGCTGGAGAGTCAACCCAGTGTCTTTATACTGAAATACAGACCCAGCTCTTTATATTTAGAGACAGGGTCTTGCTCATTACTAAGTGGCTGAGGCTGCGCTTGAACTTGTAATCCTGCTAACTCAGCCTCCCAGACTGCTGAGGTTATAGGTATGCTTCATCACACCAAGATCAGGGGAAGATTTTTGATAAAGGGAAAATGTGACAAGTGCCCAAGAATGAGAAAATTTTAAAATGTAAGTATACATAGTATAGTGTTTAAGCAGATGATACACAGCTTAAAGGAACTGTTATCCAAATATTCAATAGGAAGGGAATACACCAAGCTAATTAAACTGATCACTGAGTAATTACAGCTACCCTGAGAAGGGTGAGTCATCACTAGACTAGAGAATATGGATAGTTGTGGCAGAAATGAGAAAAAGTAAAAGGTATTAATAGATTTTAATATACCAGGAGGTTTTTTTAAAAGGATGAACTAAGGGCTTGGGATGTAGATCACTAATATTGTGTCCCCTGGGTTTGTTTCCCAACACTGCAAAAATAAAATGAGTTCAATAAGTGCAACACTGCAGTAGTTACTTAGTGTTTAGGTAGGGCATAACCACCGTGTGTGGATTTGAAGTTCTTTTTTCCTTTCTCTGTCCTGCTGTCCATGTCTTCTCAGGTCATGACTCCGCAGGGCAGAGGTACTGTGGCAGCTGCTGCTGTTGCTGCAACTGCCAGCATTGCTGGAGCACCCACCCAGTACCCCCCAGGAAGGGGGACCACACCCCCTCCAGTGGGCAGAGCAACCCCACCTCCAGGTAAACAATTCATGAACAGGAAGTTTAGTTTGTATTTTTGAGAAATATATTGTGATCTTGAAGTAATGATTCATGGTACTGTTGATAAGATGATTAAGGTTCTGACCAAATGCCTAGGTAGAAGTTAGAGACTATAACAGGTAACTTTTTAAAAATTTTTTAAAATTTTATTTAAAAAGAGAAAAGTACTAAAAGGAAAAGGCATAAACAACAATGGCCAACTCAATTAACAATATAAGTTTTTAAAACAGAATGAAAGAAATTTAACAATGGTTGTTAGGTTGCATATTCTCTTTTTTTCCAAAGAATTAAACAAAATAGAAAAATGGAAAAGAAGGGTAGAACAATGCCAAATTTAAAAAAAAATCATAGAATCGCTAGTTGATACATTATTCATTGTCATCCTAAAAAAACAGTTACCAAAGCCACAAAATCAGCATAAATAGTGGCTAGACACTCAAACATGGACAGTGCAAATCCTTCTGTTCAGTGTTCCAACAGAAGTTCAGGATTGTGGTCAGCTAGCTTACACACTGTGCATACCGTAATACTCTTTAGAACACTTGCCTTCCCTTTCGCTTTCACAATATATTATCAGGTAACTCATTTAATGAAAGGCTGTAGCTCTTGTGTATTGCGGATGGTATAGAGAGAAAAACATTCAAAGACATTTTTTGACCCTTTGATTCATGTTGGGCTATTTCTTCTAAGTGTTTTGACTGAACAGCAGCAACTTCTCTGAGCCAACATGTGAGGCCTTCTTTTTGGCGATTTCATAGGCATCATGGCTCCTCCACCTGGCATGAGAGCAGCCCTGGGCCCGCCCATTGGTCTTCCTCCTGCTAGGGGGACACCCATAGGCATGCCCCCTCCAGGAATGCGACCCCCTCCACCAGGAATTAGAGGTAAGGGCTCTAGGGACTTCCAGAGGCTTAGCCATATCCTCAGATTTATACCCTTTTTATGTAACTGTCTGTGGATTTTGTTTTTCTCCTTTTTAGGTCCACCTCCCCCAGGAATGCGTCCACCAAGACCCTAGGATACTGTTGATCAATCTTAGTTACTCTTTTTCCCCACAGTGAACCTTGTGAAACTGTAGATTGTTTGTGAGCTTCTCCCCAACTTTCTGCATTAATAACAGCTAAAAATAAATGCATAGAGCAAGTAACCTGAGAGGCATTGTACATTTTTTCCGTTGCCTTTTTTTTTTGAAGATAAAGTAAAATGTGTTTTTAGTCTTGGAATCTGTCAATGGAGTGAATCTTACTGTCATTTCAAACCATTGTCTTGGGATATAATGGTTTTATAATTGTTTCTGCTTTCTGACTTCCATTTTGTACTGGCTGATCTGGGTTAGTAACTTTCCCTGGAAGACACTGAAAATCCTGACCCAGGTAGGTTTAGCGGATTTTGCTAACAGAAACACAGCTGCCTGCTTCTTACTTTACAGTGATACTATAGTATCTGAAGTAATGTGGGAATGAGTGAAGGATCTTTTCAGGAGATAAATATATCATAGACTCTGATCATTAAAGCATTTGGAATGGGCATTATTTTTTCCCTTAGGACATTTCTGTCAGTTGATCATTTTTACAGTGCTGTGATGAGGGTGGAAGACCTAACCCTGGTGTGAACATTTGTACCTGTAAGTTAATTTATAAAATACTAAATGAGCAGCAGATCCTCAATATTGGGTGGTACATGGTTGCATACCTGATGTAATGAAATCGTGTTTGTTAAAGGCAGCTTTATATTATAATTGACATGCTAAAATTAACATTAAATTGTGTCTAGCTGTGTCACTAATGAGGTACCATAGATAATTGAGCAGAGTACATAGTCTCTTCAGGGAGTTCCCAAGTATCTCATTTAGTTTCAATTGCCTGTGGAATAAGAGCCATTTTCTCTTAATTCTCGGATAATTTTTTGTGTGTGTGTGCTGGGGATTGAACTCACAACCTCACATTTGCTAAGCAGGCACTTATTATGCCGCTGAGCTAAACCCCCGGCAAGAGCCATTTTTTGAAAAGGCAATGGCAGAAAACTAATGTTAAGAATGAACTCAGGGCGGTGGGGATTTCCGGCAAGAGCCATTTTTTGAAAAGGCAATGGCAGAAAACTAATGTTAAGAATGAACTCAGGGCGGTGGGGATTTTAGGTCAGTGGCGTAAGTGCCTGCCTTGCAAGCACGCAGTCCTGAGTTCGACCCCTGGTACCAATTAAAAAAAACTGTTTAAAAGAATGAACTTGGGACTATAGTTAAAGAGTTTATGTTAAGTATATAGAGGGGAATACTGATAGTGATCAGAATGCTGTTTCTCTCAAGTCCCCCTTCTTGAGTGCTGATTCTTTGTCACCTATTCAGTGTGTTAGAACTCAGTGCCTTTGCACTGATCTATCTGCAGCACATCCATTTTAAATTTTTTTATTTTTTATTTTTATTTTTTTGGTACCAGGGATTGACTCATGACCTCATGCTTGCCAGGTAGATGTTTATGCCACTGAGCTAAAGCACTGGCCCCATTTTTTTGTTGTAACGAAGGATTTGGCAGAGTCACTTAGTTACCCAGAAGAGTTTGCATGTGGTTCCCATGCCTTCCATGGCCAGGGTGCTTGGATTATAGGCACATGTCAGCAAGGGCTGCCTGTGGCATCTTTCATGCCTTTGCCAATGGCAGTCATCCAAGGCAAAGGAGTCATCAAATTTGTCTACATACAAATTGATTTCCCATGGGATACCATGGTTTGTAATTGTTTCATGTTATTAAGGGTCATAAAATAAGGAAGCTTTAATTGGCTTGGTAATTTATATCATTTTAGCTTTTTTTTAGAGGTAATGTCAGCTATTTTTGGTGGTGCTCACAGTGGAAGCCAGGGCTTGGTACTGAGATACATTTCTCATTATTTTTACGTTTTATTCTGAGACAGTATCTTGGTATTACCGTTTCCCAGGCTGTCCTCTAACTTGTGGTATTCCTGCCTCAGCCCACCTTAGAACTAGGATTGCAGCCATGTAGCTGCAGCCATGTGGTTATTTTTTCTGGATCACTAGAGGTAAAATCACAGTAAAGATAAATTCCTTATTGTGACAATGTGAGTGTTCAGACTTTCATAAATACTTGCATTTCTGCCACAAGCTATCCTTTGGATCTGATTGTAGTAATTTGTGATGGATTTTTGCATTTGCTTTTTTCCCTTCAAAAATCTTTCCTCTTTGATTAGGCCCTTTAGAAAGGGTGGATGATGTGTGTGGACTTGGCAGGACTGATAAAGCAGCACATTGCAGGGTTACTGCCTTTCCAGTGCTGCCCCTCCTTTGTTGTTTTGTGAGTTATGAGTTATTTTCATAGATAATTGGTGATGGTACTGTTTTTTGTGTATGGAATTTACTGGCTTTTTTGTGACTCTTGCTCATTTATGGGTTATATATTAGGGGACAAATATATGATGAAGTGGGGTTTGAGATAAATGTGGGAATTCTTACTAGATTACAAGAACTATAATTTCAGAGCCAGGTGTGGTGGTCATTCTCATCAGTAATCTCAGCACTCAGCTAGAGGCAGGAGGATCATGCTAGGACAGCCTGTTCTGCATGGCCAGCTTAACACAGCATGAAGTACCTTACACATCCTCTCAGAAACAAGAAAAAAAAACAAAAAATCTTTAGTAGTACAATCATGGTTTTCTAGGTATTTACAATTTGCAAACTAGGTTTTAAACATCCCTGATATTATTTAGAAATCACCCTGCAGTCTGACTTTGGGTGAGTTGTGTGTCACAGATGACTAGTTATTTGCTGATGTGTCTACTCCTAAATCCTGAAATATATCCATGTGGCCTAATGCATTGGATGCATGTTTGCCTTGTGGGTTTTTTTGTTGTTGTTACTGGGGATTGATCACACGCTTGCATTGTGGTTTTAAAAGCACTAGTCCCCAACTCTTGTGGCACCAGTGACTGGTTTTGTGGAGGACAGTTTTTCAGTGGATTGAATGGGGATGATTTTTCAGATGAGATTCTCATAAGGAGCACACAACCCAGATGTCACTTGAGTGGAGCTGAGAGTAGGCTTTGCTCTCTGAGATTTAGAAAGGAGATGTACCAAGATGAATGGGGGCCACGGGGAACATCTGAGAACATGGAGAAAACATCGGCTTGCTCACCACTTGCATTCTGCTGTGTGGACAGGTTCGTGGCCAGCTGTGATTAGCCCTGGTCCATGTCGCAGGGCTGGGAATCCCTAGTTTAACCTACTGTCAAGTAGGATTCTGGTGTTTATGATTCAGATGGTTATGCTGCACTTGTGTTATTCTCCATTTGTAGGATAGATACTTAAAGTGAAGTTGGTATAAAAAGACTAATGAAGCACCCCAATTTCTTTAACGTGTTGGCTCTGGCTTTTTTTTCTTTTGCTAAAGGCAATCAACCTCAAGCAGTCTACCACTGAGCTATCTCCCTATTTTATTTCTGAGACAGGGTTTCCTTAGTTAATTTTGATATCCCTGACCTTGTGCCTCAGCCTTTCAAGGAGCTAGAATAAATGACGTTCCACTGCACCATGGAATCTTACTTTCATTTAGGTGAAATTCAAGTAATATAATTCAGTGTCTTAGAAGTTCTTATTTATACTAGAGTGTTAAAGTCTTACATTTACATTATCTAGAATTTCCATAATCTTTTTTTTTTTTTTACTGGTTCTGGGGATCAAACTCATGACCTTATGCTTGAAAGGCAGGTGCTTATGCTGCTGAGCTAAATCCCCAGCCCCCTCATAATCTCATTTCAAAGATTGAGAAAAGTATGCAGTGTTAATGTCAGTATCATTTAGCAATTTCAACACGTAGGTTACAGACTTTCACAGATGCATGTTTCTCAAGTGCATTTTGTTTAGCTGAAACTGACTTACTCATTCCAATTTTCATGTATAATCTGTAAAATTTATGAAGTAATACATTTGTTTCTGTAGTAGAAAAATAAAATTTAAATGGGGTATTTATTGAAGCT
The DNA here is from genome assembly GCA_004027455.1 of Hydrochoerus hydrochaeris. Classification (NCBI taxonomy): domain Eukaryota; kingdom Metazoa; phylum Chordata; class Mammalia; order Rodentia; family Hydrochaeridae; genus Hydrochoerus; species Hydrochoerus hydrochaeris. The sequence continues at coordinate 57,008 of PVLA01009385.1, read as the reverse complement.
TTTTCAGTTATGTGATAAATTTGTCAGCATAATTGACTAAAAGGAAAGAATTTGATCACTGAATTTTATGACATGGATTTCATACAGTATATGCTGAAATACATACTTAGCTTCACTTAGAAAAAAAATAAACAATGGCAGTATTTTGTGGGCAAAAAAGCAGTATGTCGCAGAGGCCTTTGACTAGGTTTATCACGACACAGGACCTTGTCCAAATGTTATGATTGTTGTATTTTGAGCCTTGTGACACTCTGGAATCTAGTCAGTTTGCCTCACACAAGGTATCAGAAGACCTTGGTTTTTTTAAAAGAAATTCTTGGCTTGACTTGTAAACTTTGAGTAGTTAGAGTAAAGGAGCCATTGTTAGAAATTACTTGAAATATTTGGTATTTATCATCACTTAATTTGTATATTATCTTGTCAACATTTATAGTGTGCCTCTGTAGAGGAATATTGAAAATTTTATAAATTAGAGTAAGTTTAAGGTATGAGTAGTCCTTATGGGGAAATTTTTTTTTAGGTAAAGAGCAGTTTTTGAAATTAAGGCCTAATGACATGTTTTCTATGCAGTAGTACTAGGTGTCAAAAGTTCTAGATGCCTATGATGAAAGGGATGAGTTTGTTTTAATGCAGGTAGGAGAAAAGGTTATAGTCCTTTCACATTGAATATCATCTCTGTTAGATGTTATAATCCAGTTTTCTTAATACAGTGCGTATACCTGGAAATAAGATTCAGTTTCAGACTAAGGAAATTGAACAAATATCACAAAAAGTGGAGACTTAAGTATGCTGTAGTCTTTAAGTGTGAAATATAAAAACGTCTATAAAAGGAAGTTGCCTTAATAACGAATTCTAATCATTTGGTAATTGAGGAATTGTAAGGTTCCTGGTGGGAGGTCTTCCTTTGATGTTGGTTACTTAAGTATAGAAGTAGTGTTTAATGAAAGTGGAATATTCTGGGAAATTTTAAGAAGTAAAACAGATTTTCAGAATCTGTTGACTTGTCCATTCCCAAATCATTTATTCGTATCACACAGATGTGGTTCTTAGTGTTGCCTCTGTGTTAGGGCTACATTGGCATTTGGAACCAATCCTGTGCCTGCTTCATCAACCATAATTATATAAGACCCAAATTGTTGGTGGTCATTTCAGTGATAATTCAGAGCATCTTTCCAGGAGGAGATGCAGTGTCAGGACTCCACCCATGAGAAGAAACCCTGCACCTGTTTTACCATGAGATGCTTTCATATTTGGCCACTGCTTCTGAGTCTTGGACTTTTAACATTTGTATTTGGATCCTCCTCTGGATATTTTTGTAAACCCTTACTATCCTCAATTAAATAATCAGTGTTTTTAATAGCAAGGAAGTTTTCAATTTACTTTTCCCAGTAAATCAGAGAGAAATCAGTATGGCATATATAGGTTTGCCAGTGTGTTTCTCAAATGATACAACTTGAAATTTGAAATGATTTTTTGATCCATAGGCTACAGAATGGACGTTGTGTTACCAGTCAGGAAAACATTTATTTTCTTGCAGGGCTCTACTGGGGATCTTTGACGAGATACATTGTCACTGGGCTAGAACAGGTGTCAACAGTTTATCCTTTTTTTATTTTATTTTTTGTCTTTTTGAGACAGGGTCTCACTATGCACTTCACACTGGCCTTGGGGTTACTTTGTAGCCCAGGCTGGTCTTGAACTTGGAACAATCCTCCTGTCTCGTGTCTCAACCTCCTGTGCTTTGATTACAGAAATGTGCCACCATGCCTGGCTTACATATCCTTCTTAAAATGACATTGTAAACATGCAGTGGCATCTACTTTTGTGAACAGAAGAATATAGAAAGTAGGTTTTTGAAGGGCCCTAGGATGTTCAGAATGATCAATGAGCAGTTAGTTTCAATGCTCCACTCTGACAGGAAAGCTAAGCTTGTCTCTTGAAGCTTTGATGCCACGCATGGACCTTTTATCAAGTTGTAGAAGTCTTGGCTTGTTTTTCTTTTTTTCAAGACAGTTTCCCTATGTTTCAGAGTGTTCTTGACTCACTGTGGTCCTCCTGCCTCAGTTTTCAGGTGGTGGAAGTACAGGCTTGCGCCAGCATGCCTGGCTGAGATAAAACAGTTTCTTCCACATTGAAGATAACATTGTTGTGTGGTCACATTCATCACTCACCTTAGCTAGATCTTCCAGAAAACTTACTACCGTGTCTATATTAATGCTTGTTATTTCACCTAGGACTATTATGGTGACTGCTTTTTCTTATACCTCACAGACCAAGCTTGAATTATTTTCTGTGGCTTCCTTCTTAGCCATTACAGGGGTAAATAGAAGGAGGAACTTGCTCAGGATTCAACTTAGTTTTTGGGACTGAATTGAAGACATTTTGCTTGCCATGCAGGTGCTGTGCCACTGAGCTATGGTTCCCGGACCTTTGACTTAGTTTTTAAGGGAATTAGTTGACATATCTGATCTGTTCAGACCACTAAAAGATTCTCCATATCACTGATAAATCTGTTTTTCTTGAGAATTTGTGTGTTCCTTAGAGTTCAATTTCCTTCAAGCAGTTTTCCTTTGTAGAAACTACTTAGCTAAATTTTGCAAAAGACTAACAACTAGGTTTTTGATATCTTTCAGTTATTAAGAGTGATGAGTTATTTTTACTGTTGTTTAAATTGACAGGCCTGAATCTTGTCCCTTGATTTGAATACTTTTAGTGGTCATTGTAGGGTCAGTGTTTGAATATAGTTGTAAATAAAATGGGAAGACATGGATGAAAAATTGGTCAGTAGAGGTGTTGCAGTGTACACAGCATTTAGATCTTACAGGAAGGTACTTCTTGACTGCCCCAAGTTATATATTGAGATTTTTGGTACAGGAGATCGAACTCATGCTTGCCAGGTAGGTGCTTAGGCCACTAAGCTAAACCCCTGGCCCCCATGGTAATTTTTTTAAGCAGGAAGTTGTGAATCTTGCCTCAGCATAAGGACATTATATAAAGCTATTTGTCCTTTTTTTAGATCTTTATTCCCTGAACCAGCAAAACTGCAATATTATGTAGTGGTCAGAGAAGTGCTTTCATCATTTTTGATTTTTTGGTGGGAGGTGCTGGGGATTGAACTCACAACCTTGAGCTTGCCAGACAGGCACTCTTGCAGCTGAGCTAAATCCCCCGCCCAACTTTAGATTTTCAAAAGACGGTATTTTAATCTGTGAGTGGTGACAGATACCTGTAATCCCAGGACACTAAGAGATTGAAAACCCAGGGTTCAACTCACTTATAGTCCATTAAAAGAAAAATAAAGGGGCAACATGACAATATGGATTTGAACCCCAAATTATATGTGTATAATACACATTAATATTAAAGTATAATGTGCTATGTAATGCCAATACTATTTAATACAATTTTGTGAGACTAGCATAGAAAGACGAAGTAATTCAAAGGACTTAGGTTTATTCACTGCAAGATGCTTTTTAGTAAGCTGTTTATCATCCTTTACAGAATTTTTCACAAAATTGAGGTAGTTGCTGTACCACTTTTGTTCAATGTATCACATGTTGCATGTAGATAATTAAGACTTCCTTGAAGACAATTTTGTTCAACTTTCTACTTTAGTCATTTGGCTTACTTTGATTTTTGTTTCATTCTCAATTCTTCTATATTTGATTATACTTAACTATGGGATATTTTGGTGGTGTTTGAAGTTTAATCATAATGGTTAAATTGGTTTTTAATAAATTATTGGGAAGCATAACAAATTTTTTTTTTGGTCTTTTTGAGGTAGGTCCTTACTATGCAGTTCAGGATGTCCTTGAGCTTATTTTACAGCCTGGGCTGGTCTTGAACTCTCAACAGTCCTCCTGCCTTAACCTCCCGAGTGCTGAGACAATAGATGTGCACCGTCATGCCTGGCTAAGAATAACAAGTTTTTGCTATGGGTCTTTCATTTAGGAATATCGAAGGGTAGAGCTACACTATCTGGGTATCTTGTATTATTATTGGTACTGGGGTTCAACCCAGGACCTTGTGCTTAATGAACATGCTTTCTGACAGTAACCCCATGCCTCTTACCCCATACTTTTTTGGTGCTACTTGTTGGGAAAAACCTTGTGGAAGACCTTGGTTGGACTTATGATGAGCTTGGTGTACTGAGCGTGGAAGAACATGAGGTTCACAGTGATTACTCTGAAGTTCAGCCTAAGTGTCAATTCACATATGCAGGACACAGATGTCTGCACCAATTGAAAAGGTTTTTCTCATCAGTACCTTAAGGGGAATGGGGCTGTAGAATTTTTTTGATGCAGGGAAGTTAGATATAGATTAGTGAAGTTTACTTCCATTGTGTCTCTATTCCATTGATAACATTGACAGATCTCACATTTGCTTTTCCCCTGAGCATTTCAGATGATAAATTCAAGATATGAAAACCCTGGCAGATACCATACATTTCCCACAAGATGCATTACCCAGCTTGAACCTTCTAGGAGATATTCGTGAGCAGCCCTTGATGAGTTTAGTTTTTTGTATCTTGGTCAGACATAGAAGTATAGTTTTTTAGTTATGTCTCATCTCACATTTATTTTTGCTTGTATTAGTGATGTCTCCATTATCTACAAGTGTTCTATGTTTAGAAGTTTAAATAGATAGATTGTGCTTAAAAGATATGCTATGGACAGTTTATTTTTCTTTCCTGAAGATTAAAAATACTATGGCCTTAACATTGTTCTACATGCCTAGTTTGTTCGTTTGTTCTTTCTTATTTATTTATTTATTTATTTATTTATTTATTTATTTAATCTACTTATTTATTTACCTACTTATTTATTTACCTACATATTTATTTACATATTTATTTACCTACTTATTTATTTACATATTTATTTACTTATTTATTTACATTTTTACCTACTTATTTACATTTTTATTCACCTATTTATTTACATATTTACCTACTTACTACATTTTTATTCACTCACTTATTTACATTTTTATTTACCTACTTATTTACATTTTCATTCACCTACTTATTTACATTTTTATTTACCTACTTATTTACATTTTACATTTTTATTCACCTACTTATTTACATTTTTATTTACCTGCTTATTTACATTTTTATTCACCTACTTACATTTTTATTTACCTACTTAATTTGCATTTTTATTCAGCTATTTATTTATTTGCATTTCTATTTATTTGTTTACATATTTATTTATTTATTTATTTATTTATTTATTTATTTATTGGACCTTCCTAAGTTAACCCAACCATGTTTCAAACTTTACGTCTTCCAGATTAGGCCTCTCAGAACTGCAGGGTTAGAGGTGTGTGCCTTCATGCCCCTGACAATTGTATATATTAAGTTAAGATCTTAGTCTTAGACATGTTAGTGCAGATGAATATTTGTGTGAATGTGTGTGTGTGTGTGTGTGTGTGTGTGTGTGTGTGTATGGAAAGGTGTGTATATATATGTGTGTATAGAAAGATAGTGAGTGTACATATGTACATAAAGATCTTATTTTGCAGGTGCATATGTGTATATATAGATATATTTTGTGTGTGTGTAAAGAGTGATTGTGTTAATATTGTGATACATGACAAGTGACTGAAGTCATAAAAACTTGTTGGGGTTCAGAGAAAACATTCATTTAGAAGTTAGGTAGATAACAATAGTTTTTTACTTTATTGAATCCTGTTTTCTTGTAATATTTGTAACCTTCCATTATTTATCTTTGGATAATTTTTAAAATTTTTTAATAAGGGTCTCATTATGCAGTTGAGGCTACCAAATGAGCTCAGAGGCAATAGGAACTGCACAGTGACACCCTCTCAAAGACCAAAAAAAGCTACCAAAAAACAAAAAACAAACAAAAATAAAAAGTTGGGTGAGAGAAGCGAGTGAAGTTCAGTTGTTGTGGTACTTTGGCCTTACGTGTGTTATGGAAGCTAGAGAGAAGCATCTGTTGGTTGATGGGGTTAGGGTTAGGGATTGAAATACCTCTTTGTATGATAATTCTTCCTCTGTCCGTATTTATTTATGTATTTATGAGTGATACACGATGGTACTATGTATTCCACATTGTGAGCCCCCTCTCCATTCTGAGTGCTGAGATTACAGATGTGCACCACCATGCCTGGCTGATAATTCTTTTTTAAAGATGACTTGAATAAAGTTTCATGTAAATACAAATCTTCAGAGATAAGCAGTTGCTAATGTGGTTTTGGAGCTCATTGTTTCTTGCACCGGAAGACAGTGTCCATCTTCAGAAAGGGAATCATTGGTCAAGTGAAGTTAATTCATGTTAGAAGTGATTTGCTGAGAGGAATAGAAAGTGTCAATGGAAAATAGAATGATGGGTACTTTGTAAGGGAAAGATGGGAAAAATAATCCAGGTTCTCAGTGAGTGAACAGGCCCTTAAATTAGTTAAAAGGTTACCTTCAGAGTAATGCCAGGAGTGTTCCAGTTTTTGCAAAGGGGAAACTTAGTAAACATTTGGGGGTCAGTTGAGTCAGAATTAACATTTGCATTTTTTTGCTTTTTTATTTTTCTCAGCTGTCCTCTTATTTTTAGTTTTTATTTTATGATTACATGTTTACAAAATAATGTTTGTGTTCAGGAGTTGGTAAATGTAAATAACATCTGAAATCAGTTATCTTTTGTATCAGCTTCTGTGCTGATAAAGATAATATCATATTTTCTATTTGGATTATTGTGATTAGCAAACCCTTCTGATCAAATGTCAGATTTTGCTCTGGTTGTTATAAAGGGTAAAGCACTATATATTTCTAGGCTGCTTTTGTTGATTTGGTGCTTCTCAAGATTTTAGACTACATTAAAATCACATGAAAGGTTTGTTAAAACACATTTCTGTTTAGCCCAATTAGAGTAGATCAGGGTGTTAGCAGCAGGTTGAGGGTTGTTTTGATCATTTTCAGTGTAGATCACAGAAAGCCACTAAGTATAACTGTGTCAGTTTTAGCAGCTCTTTAAGATCAGAGTATCAGTGAGTCTTCCTGGAGTTGTGCATGTTAGCAGCTGTAATTTTTTTTTTTTAGTTTTATAAGCTTTCAGCAGCTGCTCTTAATCTTGAGCCACACTTGGCCAGTCTCACCAGTCACCAGGAATCAGAGCTAGTATTTCAGCAAAACTCCCAGCAGTTCTTGCCAGCACCTAGGTCTTTTCCCTGGCTGGTAATTTTCAGATTGGCAACCCTTACTGTTTGGTATTACTGCAATTAGGTTAGTCTGTTCAATATGAAATAGAGACTGGATTAGACAAAATCATGTGGTCAAGACTTTTAAGAGAATTAGTGGAGTAGTCTGTATGATGGAGTTTTTTTTTTTTCCAAAAATCACATCTGACCGTGAGTAGGTGAGACGGATGCAGCTTATATAGAGAAAAGTGTGAATCAGTATATGTGCATAATTTCTTTCTGCTGATCATAAATCTTGCACTGGTCATGCTGATCTGAAGGTCTGACTCATGGGTGAGTGAAGGATCTCTAAAAGATTGGGGGAACATCTGAAGCAGGTGTGTCAGGTGGCCACAAAGCAGCTCTGAGGTGCAGTAAACCTGCAGTAGCCATGGGTTGAGGTGCAGTATCCTGGAGCCATCAGAAAATATCAGATGGTCTACTGACTGACTTGTTACTCTAGGTGGCAACAGGGGCAGCTGTGGTGATTGTTGAAGTTGCCTCTGGACAAAGCTCTCTGAAGCACCATTCACACTTTGTGGAACTGACTGGAAGCATTTTTGTTACATCCACAGAAAAGGGAAAAGAAATGTTGTTGCCATGTTAGCTGCAAAACCAGTGGTTCTGAGGAACTTGCCAAGGTCACAGTAGGGCACCAGGAGTTGTGACAGTGGTGGTGCTCAAGAGTTTGGCACAGAACCAGTGTGCATGACAGCATTTGAGCCCCTACTTTTCCCTGCCTCTGGTGCCTTGTGTGTGGCACAGGTGGGCAAGGTGAGGGGCAGCAGCCAGTTCATCCATATGTGGGTCCCGCAGGCCATGCAGCTCTGGCTTTCTTGAAATGCAAATGGAAAGGCTTATGGTAAGACTGGTCTGTTTGCCAAGAGCCTGGCTTTGTTCTATTTTACCTACAGATAATGAAAACCTTGATTATTTTAAGAAAACAAGATTATAAAACCAACTTCTCCATACACTTTTATTGACAAAAAGGAAAAGAATAAAAGTATTTAAAGGGGAAATATCAGCCATCCCTGTTCTGTTTCACAGATAAAGAAAGTTTATTTTTAAACAGATTGCCATTTGCTTATGTTTCCAAGTATATTCAGGATGAAATACTCCTTTTGTGACTTCATGTGGCTATGCAAAACAGAATTTCAAATATCTTCATACAACACATTTATAAATCCAAAAATGGCCCATGAAGTCTCAAAGAAAACTACCTTTTCTCAGCAATAGAGCAAAAATTTTCAGAATTATTTTACTGTTCAGCGTGGCTGTGGGTGTCTGAACTCCCAGCCCTCAGGAGGCTGAGGCAGCACCACCCCCAGGAGTTCTGAGGCCATCTTGAGCTACATAAGTGAGTTCAAGGCCAGCTTGGACAACATAGTCAGACCATCTCAAAAAAGAACAAAGAACCCCCCCAAAAAAATCTAAAAATTATTTTCCTAACAGTGAAGCATCTATACCAATTCCGAATTCAAGTTTTACTAAATTTGACCTAAATGCAGACAATTCCAAAGAAAACATAATTAAGAAACTTAAGATCAAAATGACCAAAATATCATAAATTAATAAGAAATGTTTTAGTACAATATATACCTTTATATATTTATCTCTTTCATACAGGATTGTCTTTATTTTTTCCATACTTTAAAAAATCATGATTTTATTTTGAGCATTTTGATCATTTGTATGATGTATAATGATTAAATCACAATGGTTAGGATCACTATTGATGACTCAAATGCTTTATAAGGTAAATAAACTTCAGATATTGTAGAGCACAAGATCATATTCCTCTTATCTATCTGTATATTGTTACTTGTTATCCAACCTCCCTGCATCTCCCCATTTCCATGCATGTCCTGTCCTATATTCTTTTTTTTTTTTATTTCTTTTTGATACAGAGTCTTGCTGTGCAGTTCAGGCTGGCCTTGAGCTCAGTTTGTAGCCCGGGCTGTTCTCAAACTCACAATGATCCTCCTGCCTCAGCCTCCCAAGTGCTGGGATTACAGGTGTGAGCCACCTCGCCCAGCTCTGTTTTATATTCTCTGTTGTATTCTGTCTTGAAGTTTCCACATATGAGTGAGGACATGTAACATTTGTCTTTGTTATATTATGTTGATAGGCTCTCACTATGTAGTTTAGGCTGACTAGAAATATGTAGCCCAGGCTGGTCTTGAACTCAACAGAGATCTCATGCCTCAGCCTCAGAGTGCTGGGATTATAGGTGTATGCCACCATGCTAGGCTGCTTATGTTGATAAAATGTTGAGATTTCACCCTGTTGTCATGGGATTTTATTCCTAGGAATGTAGAATTCTCCCTTTTCTGGCTTATGTCCTATACCCATCTGTTTTGATACATACTTCAGTTGATTCCAGCTATTGGCTATTTTGAGTAGTGATATAAAAAGTATGAATGTGGAAGTTTTTTTTTGATATAGATATCGCTTTTTTTTAAAAGTATGGTTTTAGTAAACCCTAATGGTTGAAAAAACATTAACACTGTGATTGTCTTTACTTAGAAACTTTGTAAAACTAGCCACTATTACTTAGGTTTTCCCAGTTTTGGCAGCGATAAAGGGCAGAGAAGAATGTGGATATATTTGGTGATCAGCTGAGCAACAAACCAAAGCTTCATTGGAGACTTTGATGTGACACTGAAGATCAAGAAGGATGTTTAAAATTTATGGCTTATGATTTTTCTGTTAATTTATTAGATTAATTTGTTGGTGGACTATAATATCAATTTGTATTTTCTAATGTGCAGTCCTCTAGTGAGCTTGGCTGGACATCTTTACTGAGGGTAATGTGGTCCTAAATTATGGGAAGATAATAACAAATCTCCATTAGGCATTCTTGAAGCAACAGTGTAGCTACATAAAAACCAGAATAAATAAAAAAAGATTTGATATGAGATAATTACATGGACCATCTGGTATAAAAGGCTGAATTTTGATACTCTTCATGGGCAGAACAAAAACATGAAATGATCACATGGCATGTGCTAGAATAGTTAGCTTTTCTTCCATTAGTATGTATTAAAAACTAGTGATAACATTTGATACATGATTGAATAATGGGGATAAGAACTTTGACTAGTAAATTAGAAAGTATTATAAGTTTAGGGACCAGTATCACTCTTGATTTTTCTTATTTATTCTTCGAGGCCATGCCAAAAAGAAGTCCATTTTATTTACTTTATGCTTTCAAAGATAGAATTGGAAATTAATTTGCCTTATACTAAAGGTACCTATTTTTTCAATTATAGGTACCTACAATATGTTGGAAGATTTGATTGGTATTTGGTTAAAAAATAAAAAATAAGATCCTTTAAAGATGTGGCTTATAAAGAATGCCCGCTTCAGGCTAGCTCACTAGAGAATAAACCTAGATCAAAAAGAACATCAGTTTGTTTATCTGAACTTAACTTTTGTGCCAAATTGAGATGTTAAGAGTGTGTTGAAAGGGTAAGACAACTTACTTTTTTACAGAGAAAAGAGTAGTTGTATAAAAATGAGGCAAGATGTATCTAGCGTTCTTTGAACTGTAAAATATTGGGTTAATTGTTACTGTAATGAATGAATATATGACATGAATATGATCTACAATCTCAATCAAAAGACAACAAACTATTTCTGAAGTGGAAAACACATGAAAAACATCATGGACTCTTCACATACAAAAATATTTGTTTTAAAAAATTGTGCAGGGAATTCTGAAGGGATTTAGAAATGTGATGCCAACTAAGAAGCAAAGAATCTGTCATCCTTGGCCTTTAAACAGATCAAAGTGCAGTTTTCATCTAAACTGCAGACACACATCACACTCAAGAAAGTGACTGTTCTCCATGTCTCCACCTGAAAGACTGGTCATCTGTCAAGTGCATTTAAAAATTTCAAGCCATTTCCCTTGCTTTTAGCTTCAGGTATTTTAACCTGTGCGTTTTGTAGAACAGCTTCTAAGAAGATGGTAGACATCCTCAGCTTCTCAAAAATCTGTAATCAGTGTGGTTCAGTCAAAGTGAAGATAAACCCCATCCTGGTAACACGTAGAGCACCTTTTGTGGCACTGAGAACTGAAAGTCTCCCACCTTTAGGCCCTGGACATTTGGATTCATTGAATTGCATATTGTCAATCTAATCTATGATCTTTAAGATCTCCAGAAATCTGTACAAACAGGAAACACTGACCACAGACCAAGATAAATTCAGATTTGAAACAATTTGTTCCATTAACATAGGTCACCTAGAGCTACATCCTGAGTGACTGCGACACAATTGATAATTTGCTACTAGAATTGTAGTCTGTAGATTGTTCTGGAACTTTTAGAGCACTGATTTCTGGACCTTTGCACAAGTCTAAATTTTGGTTGAACAGTTCCCAAAAGGGTTCCTGGCTTGGAACTTTCAGGGGCTTTGCAAAATCTTTTTATCAATACACTTATGTCTGAATTCTACCTAAAATGTAAACACACAGCTTGGAATGTACATGGAAAATATCTATTCATTTCAGTAAGTGTCAGGAAATTTGCGCTAGTCTGTAGAAAAGTAGAAAATCGTTTCATCTGCTTTTCTAAATGAAAAAGGAAAATTCCTTAAATTCAGCTAAAAGCACCAGTTATGGGACATTGTATGAACCAAAAATACTGCTTGCTCTAAAGTTCATTTTGCCTTTTCAATTTTTATGTCATTGAATGAGCTAAAGCCAAGAATATTGGATTTTAATGCTATTTGATATCCACTTGCCTTTGTAAGATTTAGCAGTAAGTCTTGTATGTGTGACATTTGTATTAGAATTCACAAAATTGTTTTTCATCTAGAATTGTGAAACACCTGAGCCTTTAAGTTTTCTGCATGTATTGAGTTTTTTCAATATGCGAGAAAAATGTTTGCATCATGTTCAGGTAGAAATACAAGATCATTGAATGCTGTGTATGAATTGTTATTGTACTACACAAAAGTAACAAAATGGAATTGTATTTTTAAAAATATTTCCAGAAATCAAGATAGTAAAAACCTGCAATCTAGATTTTAAAGATGAATGTATAAAAGTGGTAGACATGCAAAATAGCTAGGTTTGGGGGAGGAAATTTACAAAAACATTACACAAATACATTGATTACATAGGAGCAGTACAGTGGGTCACTACAAGGGTTTCGTTTGTTAATCTGTAAATAGGCATTTAAGACATTTGAGAATCCATTCCTGTGAAGTGTCATTGTGTAATTACTTTAAGCCATTTTATTCATACATGAAGATTACTGAACCTTATTTTGCTGAAGTATATTGCTAACAGTTTCCTAAAGTATGGAGAATGTGGTAATACATTTTTATGGAAGTAGAATATTTCTAAATGATATATGTTGAAAATGATTTTTTCATTCTATTTATTTTCCAGCGGTCTTTAAATATACAGCTGTTTAGTAGGGAATTTTATTAAGGCAGTATTTATGTGAAGTGTGTATACACATGGTCAAAGGGACTTAACATTCAATTTCAAATCATAAGATAGTCATAAAACTACAGAAGACACCTACAGGTACAAAAAGTAAACTTCACATTTGGGCGCCTGTAAGATTGTTTTCTGTATCTTACAGTGGAAAAATTGGTCTTTTTTGTATTTAGGCTGATTCACTTATGAAGATAACATTTTTGTGAGTTGCTCAATGGAGTTTCTAAACTACTTTGTCCTTAAATTTCATTTTTAAAACACTGAGTCTAGGAACAGACTTTTCAACATTACTGCTTGATTTTTTTTAGAGATTGGTGTAGGCATGTACTGTAATATTTATTGTAAAGTTCCACTGTTTGCTTTGTTGGGATAGAAAAGCTTGCCAATGAACATTAATTCCTTAAGTTCTCAACATTAATTGAAACCACCTAGAAATACTGTCTTGTTATAAAAGTGTTATAACATTATTAATATCTTAGTAGAATTGGTTATGTAGAATGATATATAGTTGTACATGCCTGTAAAACTATTATTAGGATACAACCAGTATTTTTTGTTGAAAGAAAAGTGTTCATTGTGTTATTCAGCATGGTTTTAAGGTACAGGACATACTAGAAATACACATGGGAATAGTACATATCCATCTAGTTTTAGGTATATCTGTCTATATACATTTCATATAATAGAATTGTTAAGATGTCTGTGACAGAAAATATGTTGGAAATGTTATTGCAAAATTTGCTTCACACTTGTCATTTCCAGATGTGGACTCTATTGTATGCCTAAAAAAATCTTCACATTTTCTAGTAGGATAGGCTGGAAAATTTTTGATTTTATTTGCCAGGGCAATTTGGCTTTCAGTCCAATAATGGTGGATATTTATTTCAAACACAAATCAGTGGTTATTAAGTTTGATCATGGTTTCCTCCCTGGAATACTTACTGCTATAGGCAGCTACCCTAAGGAGCCACGTGCATTTCTCTAAATACATGCAGTGGGAGATTTTATTTCTTTAAATGTCAGCACATTCGTAAATGAATAAATGTGTAGTTCATGTGGGGTTTACACAGACAGCTTTACATTCACATGTGTGCATATAACATTTACAAAGCTTGTCTATAGAAGACTACATAGTTAGCTGATAATATGGTGTAGAGAAATACTACTTTTTTATATTATCTACAGATTGCTAATATATAATGGAGATACTACCAGGGGCAGTATATATGTATTAATGTGGAAATGGTGAGGCATATGTATTTGGGCCTTAGTTGTATATTATGTTCTATGAATATTCTATAAGGTATTTTGTATTTACAAATACAGTTACAATTTTGAAGGCAAGCATTCTTAGTGAAACCTCAGTATTTCTATGAGCAATGATAGTTTTGGAAATATTTTTATTGAAAGGTAGAGAATTACTCAAAATAAGCTTGTTAATGAGTTGTTTGTTTTAAAAGCTTTTTTAAGTTTAAAATTCAAAGCACAGAGAACTTCAATGTATATTTGCAAATTTATATAATTTTTTTATTGCCATCTACTTGCTGAGTTTTTTCTACCAATGTTGAGGTTTTATTTTGAAGCATGAACTTGAGTGTTTTTCTGTTTCATGGTTTCTTTTTGAACATCTGAGGTCCCTCCAAATCCAATTTAAGAATATTGACGTTTAACTGAGATCTTGTAGCAATGTTTAAGTACTAAAAACCAGTTTTTTGGTTCTTGTTAACATAAGGAATTTTTTTGCCTGATGATGTCAGAATTTTCTGTTGAATTATGTGACTACACTTTAGTTAAAATATAGAGAAGCATCTTTTTTTTGAGAACTTTGTATTAATATCTCTTTGAGCTTGTATGTTTGGTATTTGTATAGTATGTATATTGGGGACAAAGTGGTTTCTTAACACCTTTTTACTTGCATGTAAAAAACTGGATTATAATCATGAAACTGTCCATTTTTTCTAATTGTAACTAGTGTTTGTATAATTGTGTAACAATTCTCTAAGCTGGGATTATACTATTCTTAATGAGTGTGTAAATTACATGGTTCTGTGTGCAACTGCTGCATGATAGAAACCAATACAACTTTGTAAAAGGCAAATACAATTTTAAAATTTAAGCATCTAGAATTTTGAGGTGTATGAAGAGTTACAAAGTATAGTTTTTGTAAATATACTGTGTTTATCATTGCTTTTGTAATTACTGTTGCACTGAAATTTATCACTCATAGTCTCATACAGCCAATATTGGGGTGGCACATGCCTATAATCCCAGCACTCTTGGAGGATATGCCAGGAAGACTGAAAATTGTAACACAGCCTGAATATTAAAGCAAGATACTGTCTTAAAAGTAAAAAAAGGTTGGGGATGGAGTCTAGTGTGAAGGCTTGGTTAAGTCCCCAGTATTGTCAAAAAGAAAAACAGACACAAAGAGATGTACAAAATTTATCATTTATTACTTTGAGTGTTAAAAGAGAAAATAACAAGGCAATAGGCATTTACCCCATTTCCATAGAAGAGTAGTTTGTATAGTGTCAATCAGGAATTGCTTTCTAAAAACAAAGTGACAATAATCACTTGGCCTTTCTGGAAGTTTGGGCTTTATTGATATAACATTTCTATTTCTTTACATTAACATTCAAGATATAAATGATTATATCAAATTTTGTACTACCTCCTGGAACTATGCAGAAGTTCTGTATGTGTTCCCTTAGTTGCATGACAATATTCAAGACAACTTTGTAAATAGTAAAATGCAAAAGTGTTAACATCTAGTCTTTCTAGATGAATGGAGTCTCAAAAAGTATAATTTTGTAAATACGTCATAAATTTTTATGGCTTCATTGCTTTATTTTTTTTGGAAATGAAGTTATCAGCAGTTTCTTCTATATGTGGCTTGTCTTTTTTTTGCTCAGGGGAAGGACAGTTTTACAATTGTATTTTGTACTTTGAATTGTCATTTTAGGAAGTGTTTTCCATATTTTCATTGTTATACATTAAAACAGTCATTTTGTACATGTTTTTGCTTGGGCATTAGAGGTATTTACAGTCTTTACAGGCAGTATCTCACGGAAAATTTGTTTCTACCTCTTTCAGTCATAATTTTCTATGTATTTGGGCTGGATGACAGTATTTAAGAGAAATTTGTAAATAAGTGTTTTGAATAAAACATCTAGATTTTCTAGATGCATGGAGTCTAGACAAGGTATACACCTGAATACTTCATTGTAAAATATGCCTTCTGTTTACAAAAAATTTTTATACCTGGGAATCAAACTCCTGACCTGTTGCTAGCCAGTTAGGCACTGTGTGGATGAGCTATAGTCTGCATCCAAAATTTTGTACTTGGTATCTCTGTAAAGTAAAACTTTGGTGCTTCTGTGTTTTAGGGAAGATTGATAGATTATTTCCATACCTTCTGACTGTATATGAGAATAGCTATTATGTGTATTATGTTATTGAACATAGGGAGTTTATTATTTTTAGAAAGAATAAAATTGTTTTGAAATCAGATTAAGAAACTTTACAACCATTCCTACTCTGCTATGGGTGTATGTAACATTTCTAAATTTATTTCAATTTTTAATACATTGATGTGAATATTAGAAGTCAAGTATATGAGTTACTGCTTTTTTAAGAGAATATGAATATTTTCCATGTTGCTTTACAAATTTTAGTAATAGTATTTTTATTTCTTGCAGATATTTATCATATGTTAATATGTAAATGTATGGTTGCAGTATCATAAAGAGCATAATATTTTCTCATTTTTTTATATACCTGTAGTACAGAACTATCAGTACAAAATATCACACGGACTGTAGAATCTTCATTATAAATGTAACAAATAATGAGACAGTCCAGTACAATATAAAATGTATAATGTATTACAAATTGAAGCATCAACTTCCTGTTCATAGATGATGTGTATATGCCTCTAACTTTAAACTGAAATGTTTATATATAACTAATGTTACATATAGGTAGTGGCATTCTGTTAAATAGTATTCATTTGTAATTTTACTGTTTTTGTGAGAATTTGTCAGTTAAACAGCAAAAGATGTACACAAATTTTGCAAATTACTGCATGAAATCTAGAATGAATATATATGTGAATAGAAAATTGTGTGGACAAATATGCCAAAGTTCTAAAACAATGTTTTCATCATTCCTTAACACTGGGGAAGTTTTTGATTGTCAGATCCAACTCTGTGTTCATGTTGGTCTTTATAAATGAATTTTCATTGGTTTATGAAAGTACACAACTCAGCAATTGTGCAGCAGTGTTTCGTGCAGCAAAAAGTACTGGATTACCTATGGAAAGAAGGGAGAAGATGGGATTTCAGGTGAGTACTCAGCAGTTCTATATTGGGCTGACAAATGAGTTAAACATTAATTGAACTAATCTTTTCCATTTAATGTTTCAAACCATCTTATGTGTATCCTAACTTTGCTCGTTCTGTATTTTTCAGCTGACGAAGATGAGAGACATACTTGAAGCTAAACTGCTGGTGATATCAATGGCGTCTCCCATTGTCTCAATTTATGGGTCATAACTAAAAACTCTAGATAAGGTGGGTTTTCATGTTTAGAGGCAAGACATTTCCTAGGTTCAGAATTAGAGATTGTCATATGCCACTAAGTAAATTTCAGACAAAAATTTCGGTTTTTCATTTCTTTGCAATGGTCCTCAAGCTTGAGATGTGCTAGGTGTATGCTTCTCAAAGATATTCTAGTAAAATACTAGTGATATGTATAGCATATTCCTTTATGAAAAACCATGATAATAAATTATGTAATAAAAGAAATGGCAAACTGTTTGATAGGTGGATTGTGAAATTGCCAATCAGCTTGTTTTCATAAATACACTATCATGGTGTGAAAAAGGTCGATTTCCTGGGAAATGAAAAATGCTAATATTAAAAGATAATTTAGTTGTATTGTTGACTCGGCTGTAAGATTTATTAATGAGGAAATTTTTTTTTACTGTTTTTTGTTAATGTTAACAGATATTTCTAAAAATATCCTTGGACATCTTCTTACCTGGTACCTTAGCAGTTTCATCAGAATGGTATGTATTGTTCTTTTTTGATAGGAAGTTTTCAAAAAGGATCTTTGTTATCTTTATTTCCAAGAAGGATAACTATTATCAATAACTGCTCTGTTCAGATGTATTTATTCAAATGTTCTATACTCCATTCTCTATAGAATGAATGCTTCCTTACTGTAAGAACCATTGAGTGTTCATTGGATTTGGTGAGGGATGCATTTGGTGAGGGATGCTTTGTTTAGATAGAAGCCTGGTTTTTTTTAAATCTCTATGACATGCTGGTAGATAATTTGTATGTAAGAAGTTACCTTGACATTTTGTTGTAATTAAGGGTTTGCAAGGAAAACAATTTTAACACAGGACACATAATTTATAGCATTAAAAGAGTCACCCAAGGAGTCAGAAAGTTCAGTAAATCTATCTGTACACCCCAAAGAATCCAGATGAGGACCTGGATGCCATGGCCACAGCCTACATGACTCTGGCTGAAGACCTAGAGCCTATGGCAATGCCTCCCACGAGTCCAACTGGGGCCCTAGAGCCCACAACAGTGTCATGGAAGTCTAATAAACTGATGTGCACTGGTAAGGCCAAGCCCAGAGGTCAGTGGTGGAAGCCACAAAGTCTGTGCCAGCCAGATGAAGGATCTGTGCCAGTAGGCTGAGGGATCTGCACTGGAGCCAGAAAGGGATGCTCAAAGTAAGGCCCAGAGTTCCCCTGAAAAGTACCAAAGCCATCCTCAGTGACCAGGTCCCAGGCACGTTTGATGATGATAGCAGAGTTCATAATAGGAAGAGAGCAGACGAGCTTCTCTCAGAGACTGCATGGCATGCAGTCTTCCCTTCTGGACCCAGGAAGCAATGCTCAAAGTAAGGACTAGAGTTTCCCCAAAGTGAACCACAGCAAACCTCAGTTCTCTGATGATAACTGCCAGGGTTGTATCAGGAAAGAAGGTCTACAAGCTCCTCCAGGAAAACCAACAGTTACAGGAGAGCCAACAACACTACTTCCTGTCAAAACCTTTGATGGACCATACCCATCCAGCACCATGCTGATTTGGTTCAGCTGTGTGTTATAAGGATCCACTACAAATAGTGATAAAAAAAATAATCATTGTATGAACTTCATCAAATCTATGGATCAGTGTATCATTGCCTGACATGAGTTATGAGTAATTAAGTTGTGTCATATCTGTAATTTGAATGTAGTTAATGAATTAGGAATGAGCTCCATAGGGTGTTTACCCTGGAGTATTCAGGCACTTGTTTTTACAAAAAATGTAGATGGCAGACAATAATTCTGTGTACAAACGAGTGACCCGAAGATAAAAACACAGAGGGAATATGGGAATAATGTTGGAGAAGTTGGTCAACATGAAGAAGTATCCAAAAAGGTTAATATTAGGTCCTCCCCAGTATTAGAAAATTCCACAAGGAATTTTTGAAGCTAGCATAAATGCGATTTTTCTGTTGGTGTCTAAACTTTTCTCACTGTATCCTCAGGTGATTACTGAGAAGGAAACACCACCATTGCTGCTACCAGCTACTTCATCAAAACTAAAATAGTCCTCATAGTGCACAGAGACTTCTCAGGTTAATAAATGTTGCCAGTTATGGTTGTGCTGCACAGAAAAATTGGACTCAGTTCTACTTTTTGGAGAAACCTAAATGATGTCCTCGCAGTGGATATTTCATGCCCACAAGAAGGATCTCCACTGTTGAGGACGACTAAATGAAGGTGCTGGAGTGGTGACTGCACTGCCGTAGAGAGGAGTTTGGGGCCACGGAGCTGAAGGCCTTCATCAGTGCTTCCATAAGTATGCAGCGCATGTGTTTGCTATCATCACTTTTTACTTGATATATTTAAAACTGAGTCAAACTATCCAAAGAATTGAACCCCGGGATTTTTGAAACTGTTTAACCTTCCCTGTTACCTACCATTAATGGGGTTTGTCATCAACCTTTTGGCACTTTTTCATAAGTAAAATCACACATTTAATCTTAGCAGCTTTCTATGTAGTAAATATGCTTATGTAAATTTGAGTTCTTTGGCTGGATTTGAATTATTTCTGTGGATTAATTTCACCATGGCAAACGATGGAAAATGAGTACATTTTCCCTTAATTGGATTAAATGGTTGAGTGTTTAAATCAGATTTCCCAAAAACTGTGACCATTAGATCATAATATAGTAATAGGTGATTTTTCTTTGTTAACGTGAAGTTGTCTCATCTTCATGGAGTGTAATGTGAAGCCATCTCATCTGTATATAGCATGATGTTAAGCTACCTCATTTTGTATTTGTTTTCATGTTTCTTTAATGTGCCCTTGTAGTAACAATCTGTTTCTAATTCTAGTATGTAAAAGAGTTTTTATCATTCATTGTCATTGTGGAATACTTTGTGTTTCCTCTTTCTGTGTTTTATTTTTGTGGTTGTACGGGAGTTGTTTTGAAATACAGTTTTATCATTTTTGAGTGTGTGTTTTTCTTTACGAGCGTGTAAATCAGAATTGTAAATTTTTAAACTTTTTCAATTAAGTGACTTGTCATTTCATTTCTTTTTCCATTAATCATTTCTGTGATGTTAATATATTAGTCAAATTCCTTGTAAAAATTTCGCTTATAAACGTATAGAAAAATACCATGTAGAACTGGCTGTATCTTTGTGATTTGCTCTCCTTCTGTTGACACTTAATCACTGACAGGTGATTTGTACTGTGTAATCTGTTCTATCTCATCTCTTCTTTTTCAGACCTTTCCCCATGTTTGCATTTTTTTCCTCAGGCTGATAGTTCTTTTTCAAGTCAGAAAAAAAATGCAGCTTTAATTTTACTTGCACCAAATGTAATAGATTAAAAGAGAATAGAGCTCTTTAAAATTGAGTCTTCCTATCCAAATGCAAGGTATGTCTTTTTTTCTAATGAAATTACATTGAGATACTGCTAGTAGAGTTTAGTTTTAATTTTTTATTCTGAAGCATTTAAAAACTTACTAAATTAGTGTTTGGCATTCACTCAACTCTTTATGTTCACATAAAGATTGTTTATGTATCTTTTTATATGAGCATTTCTTGTAATTTTTGCAATTTCTCATTTTTATTAGCCATAGTAAATTAAATTGGTAAGTAGAAATTACTTTTTGACTTAGTGTGAAAGTTCATAGTCCTAAGGTGTTCTTCGTTTTTTGTTTTGTTTTTGCTTTGGTTTTACTTTCACTTTGTTTTTTCTTTATACTGAGGATTGGTACTTTACCACTAGGGTCAATGCTGGCACCATGGTAGCAAACATATGGCATGTCCAACTGCAGGGATAGCATGATGGAACACCGAAACTGCTAGCCTGGCTTCATACTTGTGACCTTATGTCTTAACCTCCTAAGTGTGTGCCACTGTGTCCATCAAGGAAACTTATTACATTATATTTTTCAAACTTTGTTTCTCTCTGTCCGTCTTCTTTCCTTCCTCCTTTGAAACAGAGTCTACTGTAGTTCAGGCTGCCCTGGTAGTTATTGGCCCTCGTGAATTTTTTTGATCTTTGAGATTGAGATTTCAATTTGAGTTTTGGATATGAAAAGAATAGAAGTGATTTTTATGCTCTTATTTCATTATCAAGGGTCACATTGTTGACCTTGTTACTAGAGATAAAAGTTTAATTTCTCTGATATCTAAGAGTCACTACTAAGACAGTAAGAATAAATGTGTGCTAGTGTGGTTTCCTTTTTTATTATTGTAAATTACACATAGAATCAACATGATCTTAATGTTTGCAAGTATGTCTATTCATGTATTGGTGGTCATTTGATGTGTACAGAGGAAAGTATTTGAGGATTTCATCTTTGAAAATGATTTTGCATATGACTCATGAAATTTATAGTAGTTTCCTTCTCTTCCTAATTTGTTGAATTATCATGAAATGGCATTGAATGTGCTCATGATTTTTTGTATCAATTGAAAAACTTTCATTCAACCATTCTTGCATTCCCAAGAACAAAGCACCCTGTGCCCAAAGCATACAGGATTTTAATGTAATGTTGGATTTACATTGCTAGTATTTTACTGAATTTTTTGGCAGAGAAGAGTGCTTGTAAGTTTGGTGCTTTGTCTGGTTTTACTATAGAGTAATACTATACTAAAAGAGCTTCTAAGTTTTCTTTGCTTAAATT
Organism: Hydrochoerus hydrochaeris; assembly: GCA_004027455.1. Classification (NCBI taxonomy): domain Eukaryota; kingdom Metazoa; phylum Chordata; class Mammalia; order Rodentia; family Hydrochaeridae; genus Hydrochoerus; species Hydrochoerus hydrochaeris. The sequence goes on along the minus strand of PVLA01009385.1, from coordinate 35,152 downwards.
TCTCAAATTTTGAGAAAAATTGGTATTGGTTGAATTCTTCAGTAAAGTTATTTAAAGAGTTTCTGTTTTTTTGTCTTTTTGAGACAGGGTCTCTCTCTGCAGTTCAGGCTGGCCTTAGGGCTCACTTTATAACCCAGGCTGGTCTCTTTGTGATTGCAGCCATCCTCCTGCCTCAGCCTCCTGAGTGCTGGGAGTACAGCCATGAGCCACCACACCCACCTGTAAGAGTTTCTATTTTGGTTTGGAGATTTTTTTATTATCAGATTTTTTGTTTTTCTTTTGAGATTAGCTTTGTTTTTTAGCAGAAGCTTATGCACTTTTTGTAGCTTATCTTTTTTTCCCCATTGATGGTAAAGATGACATTTCCAGCCCACTTTTAATTTTAACTTAATTAGATTTTATTATTTATTTGTCTTTTTGAGATAAAGTCTCACTATGCATTTCAGGCTGGCCTTGGGCTCACTTTGTAGCCCAGGCTGGTCTTGAAAGTTCAAAGATCCTCCTGACTCAACCTCACAAATGCTGAGATTACAGGAGTTTGTTACCACACCTGGCTTTAACTTTTATTTTAAGACAGGCTGTTGTTAAAAGTTTTGAATCCTTCTGCTTCATTGTCAGTATGCTCACACTGCATGATCACGCCACGAGGCTTGCCTTATTCTCTACCAATAACGGATGGAGAATACGTAGACTACTGAAGACACATGCACATGAACACCTGTCACACATTTGGTGCTGTTTCTTTTAGGTAATTGGAGATCAAGCCCACGGCCTGGCACATGCCAGCCAAACACTACCAATGAAGTACACCTGTGGTCTCTAGGTTACCTCACCATCCCATGGAACTTATTCTTTATCATCTGTTAGGAATTTAAAGTTTTGAGCTTCATTTTGATAATCTCCTTTGCATTCTCTGTTCTCTTCATTTCATTTTGTTCATGTTGGGGTATTTTTTTATGGTAGGGATTAAACCCAGGGAATAGGCCTGATAAATAGGAATTCTGTCACTGAGCTACATACAACCCTGCCTCAAATCATTTTTATCTACAGTTTTATATTAGTTTTGGATAGTTTTATTATTCCTAATCTTAAATCTCTTAGTCACTTAAAATACAGTATTTTCAGTTTCATAGGCATGTTTCCTGTCTGCCTGGCTCCACCCACCCACCTTTCTTTGTATTAGGAGTAAGGTTCTTCAGGGGAGCACTAGAGATTCTCAAATTGAACCAAGGGCCCTACATTTAATTATACTCTAAGCCACTAAGTAATCTCTTATTATCTGGTTTTATTTTATGTTTTACAAATTTTTTTATTTTAATAAGAATTTAATGTTCATTTGTTTAAAATCATTTCTATTCTTGAGTGTAGTATATTGAATGAATTATAATGAATCAATTTTTACATAATTTGTACTTAAGGTTTATGTATTCTGTAATAAGTTATACATATAAATACATGTGTGTAGTATAGCTTATGTTTATATAGAGGATAAAAAAACAGCTCATATTCGTTAGCATTAAATTTGCTTGAACAAAGCCTAGTTTTCAGGGTGTGGAGAACTGAAGTGTAACGAAAGTACACTATTAGCTTTGAATAGATTTGAGTCTTACTCTATTGAAACTCATTTTAGTCTTAGTGATACTTTCCTGTTTGATTTTCTTGAATATCCTGACTTCAGTTCATTTTATATAATTGACCATACTGTTTTCCATTGAATCCAAATAATGGGATTTTTATTGATGTTTATTTATGTTTATTAACAGGATCTTTAAAAAGTGGCTCCCAATAGAATGCAGTGATGTTCTATAATGTTAAATTTTTTTCTTTTTATCCTTTAGTAACCTTTAATAATTTCATAATTTTAATATTTTGGGGCAATGGTCTTATACATATAATCTTTCTGTATGGCACAAGTAACTAAATCAATATTTTCCTTGTGGTATGTCACAAAAGAATTATTGTCCAGTTTAAACGCTTATGTTTTTTTCCTTAAGGTATGTTCAAAACAGTTGGTGTCAACCTATCTTTTTAAACAGTTTTCCTACCTACTTCTTAGAGTACAAAGAAAAATTGAAACTGGAGCAGTCTTTCTTAATTTTCCTGATGAAGTCACTTTGATTTATTTTTGAGTACTGGTGATCAGGACCAGGCAAGCACTTGTGCATCTCAGCTAAATCCCTGCCCCAACTTTGACTTGGTTTATTTTAAGGGTAGGAAATTTCTTTTGGAGAAAAGGAACAATAAATAGAAATGGAGAATAATAGTAGTCTCCTTACGATGTAGTGTAGGGGCCTCTAACTGATGGCATTCCTGCTAACCTCAGCTTCCCAAATTGGTTATTGGCTGGTGCCGTGGTATTTTGATCTTTTTTTCTATTTTTGTTGAAGGACAAGTATTTTCATGTACAAAAAAATCAACGATGCATATTCAGCCCAGTTTCGTGGCAAGTTGATTACATTTGTGTTTTCTAGCTTCATGATATAAAGCAGATTTGGAAACTATGTTGTATCCTCCTAAGTGATGTTAGATTATCTCCTTATCACTGGTTTTAATAATTGCTGTCAGCTTAGCCTCAGCATCTTGCTCTTCCAAGTTAAATCCTGTACAGGTAACCCCCCCATGGGCTTCTTCATGATGCAGTGTGGAAATGTCAGCCTTTAACATAGGACGGATGGGTAGAGACCCAGTCCATGTGCAGTCATAACCTGCTCAGGGTTGCTCTCTGCTAAGGTGATTTACTAGTGAGCCTTGTCCATAGGGCCCTTTGTCTCCTAGTCAGGACTTCTCACTTCCTTGCCACTTTCCAGAGTCCGCTGTCTGCTTCTCCCCTCACTTTCCCTTGAGTCTGTACTTATGGGACCCCTCAAGCATTGAACAGTTAGCTGTTGGCAGTCCGACATCTGAGCAAGTTGATTATTTCCAAGAGCTGCAATTATTTCCCACTCCAGCATGATGTGAAAGAGGATGGAATGCATGCTTTGGGGGCTGGATTCCATGTGCTGTGCTAAAGTTAATTGGCCTTTAGTCAAATGAGATTTACCGCTTTCTTGGCCACTTTTCTTCACAAGCCAGTTTCTTCACTATTGCTGACTTCCTTTAGGCTGCTGGAGGAGAAAACAAGTTACCTTTTTTTTCCATTTCCGGTCTAGAAGTCTAATCTGGCCTGTAACTCAGGGTCTTATACTGAAAGCCTTTCAGGTGCTGGGATCATAGCCCCACTGGACAGGGAAATTTCTAAATTTTGGGGACTCTAAACATTTTTATAAGTAACAGTCCAACAGAGAACTTTTTTTAGGGGTCCCGAGTGCACTGCAGTCAGTTATTCCAAGGTCACAAAGAGTCATATACCTGCTACTTCTGCTACAGTTCAGATTTTCATGGTTACAATGTGGCTATGGCTTGGATCATGAAAATTCATTCAGCTACTCTATGAATTAATCACATGCACACTGTAATGTTGGACAGTCAGGAAATGTGTGTTTCTCATAGTTTTAAAAGTAGAAAATATTGTCAATTACGTATTTCAAACTAAGTAAAATTTAACATTGCTTGCCATGATTGTAGGTAATGGGTATGTAAATTAACTTGAACTAATCCAAGCCACATTGTGTAGATAGATCAAAATATCAGCTACCCAATAAACGTATACAGTTGCAAGATAAAGAAAGACATTGAGCAGTACTAATGTCTATCACAGGACATTACCTTACCAGGTGAGCTGCAGCAATTTGCACTTCAGATCTCAGTGTACCCTTCCTACTCCAGAGACAGCTAGTCTTAGATGTATTTTTCCCTCATTTAGTATGGTGGTAGAGCAGGTACACAAAATTCACAAACAACTTCAAGCTTTGAGATGTCAGGTGTAAGTCACTAACTTTCCTGTGGGAATTTTGTGTTTTTTTCTAGGATATTCAATGAAAGGGCTTTATGTTCCACTGAATAATATTTAGTCTCTGTGAGATACTCGTTTACCCTGGTTCTGCTTTTGCCCTCTGGGACATTGTCCTGTTCTCTTTTTTAAGACACAGTGAGAAAGTTCTCACCAGAGCCCTTTCGAAGGAGTTTAGACTCAAACTTGCTATTGAGGCAAATAACTGTAATCTACAGTTAGGCTGAGGGAAGACAACTTTTTTAGTTCCAGGCATGCCTGTGCTACTGAAAGTCTGTGTCTCAAAAATAAAGTATTTTAAAAAGTTGCAACTGAAATACCATTTCGTCTCACAATAATCTTAGGGCTGTAATTCCTATGGCAGTAGAAATCACTATTTTAAAATGTGGGGGCCATGTGTAGTTATTGATAGTGTACTTTATCAGCATATGTGAGGCCTTGGTTGAATAATGACCTGTCATACTGAGTCATTAGAACAGGTCTGTGTGGAAATTTTCATAAATGGAAGGTGATATGTCAGAATTCTAAGTTAGTGTGACTTCCAACAGATGAATGTGTGTAAGCAGGAAGATTGAATAGATGCATAGATTGTGGAAGGAAAGGTGTAAGATGGGTAATGAGATTTTCTATTATATACTCTGTACTAGTGGATGAAGGCTTTTTTGGAAAAAGCTTGAAAAGATAAGAATATTGAGTGGAATCCAAGAGATTCAATAATGGAAATATGCCAAGTTAGGCAGATGGAATAATGTATCATTTACACAATGTAATAGTGTAAATTAATTGATAAATGTATGCATACATGCATAAATAGAATCATTCTTTGAAGACGTGACAGATCCTAGATGTTGGAATTCAAATAAATTCCAAATGAAATATTAATGGTCACATACAGATACATTGATCTTTTAAAAGCGTGATTGTTAGGAAGTATATAAATATAGGTGTAGCTGTATACAGGAACAGGTTTCATACTTCCATTGCATGTTCAGTGGGTTTAGACGAGCTTGGCTGATGTTTTGGTTGATCTAAAAATGAACATTAGTACTGGCATAAAAACGGGCCTGAGGGGGCTGGGGATTTAGCTCAGTGCTTAAGTGCCTGTCATGCAAGCACACGGTCATGAGTTCGATCCCTGGTACCAAAAACCGAAACACAACAAAACAAAAAAAACAACAAAAAAACAGACCTGAGGATGAATGGAACAGATTAGAAGATACAGACAGCTACAAACACACTCAGCTACCTTATCTTTGACAAAAGGGCCAAACATGTTCACTTTAAGGATGATAGCTTGCTTAATAAATGGTGCTGGAAAAACTGGCTTTCCACATGCTGAAAACTAAAACTAGACCCATGTCTTTCAACATACACTGAAGTCAAAATGAATCTACAGTCTAAATATTAAAACACTAAGTCTACTGAAAGACAAAGTAGGTAGAAATCAAGAAGGCATAGGAGTAGGCAGAGAGTTGATGAACCCAAACCAGCCTGCACAGGTAGTACTTCTCTTATTAAAATAAGATTTGCAAATCAGAAGAAATCACCAGCAGAATGAAAAGCTCACAGATGTCCCTCAGACAAAGGAGTTTTTTCAAGAAATATAAACGAGTTGAAGAAAAAAATCCACTTCCCCCAATTCAAAGGTCCAACCCAAAAATGGGCATCTGAGATTAATGCACACTTCTCAGGTGAAGAAATACAAATGGCAGCTAAATATATGAAAAATGTTGCCAACATTGTTGATCATCTGAGAAATGCAAATTAAAACAACACTGAGATTCCATCTTACCAAAGACTAGCCAGTGTCAAGAAATCCCTAACAAATACTAAAGGGTTGTAGGTAAAAACAAACCTTCCTTCACTGTTGGGAGTGTAGACTGGTACAACCCCTGTAGAAAGTGTGATGATTCCTCAGAAGTCTTGGGTGAGAGGACCCATTTGTCCCAGTTACTCCCTTTCCAAGTACTTTCTCCCCTGCCAGGTACTTTTCAAAAGAATTGAAAACACGATACCACAGTGAAGTACATACACCCTTGTTTTTAGCAGCACAATTTGCGATAGCTATATCTTGGAAACAACCCAAATGCCCATCAAGTGAGGAATGGCTAAAAAAAGTTTTTATATGATGGAGTACTACAGCTATAAATAAGGATAAACTTGAGACTTTTATAAGTATTGAGTGCAACTTAAAACCATAGTCATAAGTGAAATAAATCAGCTTTGCATGAGTAATCATACTGTTTCTAGTGTAAGAAGTGGAAAGGGTAAGATCTAAAATGTATAGTAGATATTGTAAAGTGGGAAAAAAGGGATAGAAAAAGAAGGGAAATGAAATGTATACACATGTAAATATATACATACACGTACTGCTAATTTAGTTCATTGAAGGGATCAGTTGGTGCTTGTTTAATTTTTCATGCCTACGTCTTGTAATCTGAACAACTGCTCTGAAGACAACAATATGTAATATATTAACTATTAACTATCTTTTGTTCTGTTTTGAAACTTGTTTTTGTTTACTTTTATCTCTTTAAAATATATGGGTATCATTAACTAGGTGAATAGTTTGCATAGTTGATTGGGTGTTCAGTGGCTTTACAGTAGCTTGATAGATTGATTCTAAAATGGGCGATTACGGAACTTCTTCAGTATGAGCACCGGACTGATGAAGAGGGTTGCAATTAAAGTAGGAAGGTGCATCTTTTCTGTTGGCTAATTGGTGACTAATAAAATCAGACGTTTGCATTCATATTTTGAAAATATTGTAAGGAGTAATACCTAATTCAGACCTCAGAGTAATTGTTGAAATGACAACTGAAAATACTTCCATAACATGGGGACCTTCAGAAGGTTAAAGAACGAGCCACCCTTGCCTCCTGTGCATGTTATGAGGTACAACACAGTTTTTCTATGTTTGCCACATTTTTTTTACTGAAGTATGATTACTTTATGAAGAAATATACATGTTTTACCACATATCATTTCACATAGCATTTCAATGCTAATCCAAATCATTGTATTTATTTTTGTGAACTTTCACACGTGTATGTTGATCAAGTTAAATCATATTTCCCACTTTTTTTAACAAGGTTTTACTGTTTTGACACGGTAGAAGTTTTATATTTTCTGCCTGACATTTCCGTATGAATCCACATCATTGCACATACTCTCTTGCTTTCATATACTTTATTTCCTGTCCAGTTTGAAAATGAGTCCAGTTTGTTTTATAAAATTTTAAATGGCTGTGAATGCATATTGTTTATACAGGATAGTGGATCTCATGTGCATACTTACACATGTATATAATGCACTTTCACAATTTTCATACCCAGAACACTCTGTTCTTCTGATACCTTCTTCCATCCCCACTTGTCCTGATCACCTCCCTCCTTTTTATATTCTACATGAGCATATGTGATATTTTGAAATCCAGTGAACCCTATGTGCATTGCATAAAGCATATAAACTGTCATATTGTATAGTGTTAGATGCAGTAAATAGAAAAAAAGTGTTCCTGAACTTGGGTGTAATTCTTTATGGACATTATTCATATTTTGACTTATTTCCTCTGACCATAAAATGTGTCATGTAAACAAGGCACAGTGGCACAGCAGTTCCAGTTACTTGAGATGCTGTCTCAGTGGAAAAGTGACACGATATGAATAGAGACCTATAAATGTTAAATTTTCTGTCACAAATATATTGGAATAAATGAATCAGTGGTGGTGGATAGTTAGATGGAGACAAGATTTGCACATCAGAGGGAAAAGTAGAAGTGGTGGTGTGAAAAGATGTCAGGGAGCAGTGAGTGGGAAATAGAATCTGCTAATAATATGACAGGGAATGACACCAGCAAGTTAAAGAGAGTGTTACAGTATTAATACACCGCTGAAGTAAGCATATAGGAGCTGTAGCTATCTCAGTTTTGAGGTGAAAAACATTCTTATTACTGTTTTATTTGATGAGTTGCGAAGAGTCTTTAAACACCAACAACATTACTGTTTTCTTTGTGTTTATTTTTCCTTCACAAGCCTCTTTCACAAGCAAGGACCAAAGAGATCTTTCTTCCAGGTAAGAGCAGTAAACCCTGTGTTCTGATTTTTTAAAGATACTCTTGGCCCCATTCATGATAGCTTAGATTCTTATGGAAGTTGCACAAAATGTTCTTTTACATTAAAATTACTTAGTATATTATTAATTTTGAGGTTTTTTTAAATCAGGAATTTCACAGTTATCTCTTACTGTTAGACAACATGTAATTAAATTGGAAGTTGACTTCTAGTCGTGGTGGTGCATGCCAGTGAGCCCAGCAGTTGGGAGGCTGAAAAAAGAGTCAGAAGTTTGAGCACATTCAGAAAATCACAGAGAAAAGACATGGCTGTTTTGATAGTGGACTTTGGCTTTTGAGAAAGACTTCCATTTAGTATTTTAGAGTATAGAATATGTTACTAGTTTGTTCTTGTGCAGTGTGTTTTCAATCCCTGAACTGGTATGTAAATTAGCATAAGCTACACAGGAAATGCTGATTCGAAGAATGAAGAGATATTTAAAGGGAATGGAAATAATTTGGAATAGGAGGTGGATCCTCATATCACCACAAAATGGTCATAGGAAAGAAAATAAATTTCATCACGTACATCCAGTAAGTTTTGTTGTTTGGGAATTACTTTGTATTAGGACTGTGGGAGTTGTTTTTTTGGGAGAATCAGTAATTACTTGAAGATTATAGTTGCCTATCTTCAAGTGTAGTTGTATGATAACCTGTTATTCCCATTTGCAATCTCCTTCTGTACTCTCCTAGGTGGCGAAAGTGTTGAGAAGTGCAATATATTTTTGTATATATGTATATATACCTTCTGCACTGGTTTCATCCACAGCATCACCCAAATATTTTAATATTTCTCCTGTGTGGGACTTTATTTGCAACGCTGTCTGTTACAACTTTTATAGAAGCATGCCCAGGAATAGAAGTGACCTGCATATTGGCAAGCAATTGCCTGGAATACTCAGTACTTGTCTTACGTTTTCAATACGTTTTTGTTTCTATCTCTTGTAACCGTTATGTTTTTATTTTGCAATTGAAAGACAGTTGTGTGTGTATGAATTGTAATTAATGTAACCCCATGGCCAGTTGAATTGCATCACGCGTTGCTGGAGGGCTTTCTCACTGGCTGAATGTGCCCTTTGAGGTTCACTCAGGGCGCGCTTGCAGCACCGAGTGCCCCGTGTGTGCCAGTTGTATTTCCATATGTGCGATACTTTCTTACTCATTTGCATTAGAAACTCACAGTTTCTAGGAAGTTGTTAAACATGATAGTGTGAAATCCTTGATTTATCTAGATTAGGCTCTGTATGCCCTTGTTGATTCTTAGATCTCACTCTTGATCAGGATGTGAGATTGACTGCATTTGAACTCTGCAGTGCTCAAAGATGAGACGCGTGTTCCGTCAGCAGTGTGGCTGTAACTGAAAGCCAGGTGTTTGCACTGAGTGTAGAGCACGGTGCTGCTATCTTAGAGGGAATGTGGGGCCATCACATTTTTGTTGGTAATATAATTAGTGTGTTTACTTTTTGAGGTTGGAGTAAAACACTAATAGTATACTAAAGAGATTCTAGTATATCCCATATTAACTTGATTTCTTTATTTCTTTTTTTTATTTTTCCCTTAACCTAAGTGAGGTTAATATGAATACTGCTTATATTGTTTTAATTGTCTACTCCTGTATCATAATTTGTACTTTCCTTCATGGAATTACTGAGTGCATTGCCCAGTGTATCTTAATAGGCTTGTACAATGGACACAGCCAAAAATACCACCTCTTTTATCAGTCATAGGAATAAAAACAAGGTTTTAAATATGTGATAATCCATTAATTCAAAAGGCTATAACTTTTTTTATATATAATTTGTGTCGTTTCAAAAATTTTATAAATGGGAGCTGGGCATGGTGGCATGTGCCTGTAATCCCAGCACTCAGGAGGCTGAGGCAAGGTGGGTCGTTGCAAGTTTGAGACCAGCCTGAGCTACAAAGTGAGCTCAAGGCCAACCCAAACTGTCCCGCAAAACCCCGTCTTAAAAAGACAAAAAAATTTTTTTACAAATGTGTGGCAATCCCATCTTCTTTCTCATTGTATTATTCTGTTCTATTAGCTGGATGCTGAGGTATGATTCCATTTCTTTTATAATACTGGTTTATTTTACATGCAGCAAAGTTACTTTGGGAATGCCAGTATTTACATATCTCACATTGTTTCTTGTGTTTACATTTTTCAAGAGCAGAGTGATGTTGATAACAGATGAATGTCATGGTCAGGTGCCTTCAGGTTAAATGGAGTGGGGAGTAACACCCAGAAATACACTATTATATATTCTGTGTTGTGGGTGAGCCTTTTTTGTTTTGTTTTGTTTCAGGAACCAGACCAGTCGATAGAATTGCAGTCAAGCCAACTAGGTTATTGTGTGAAAGCAGATATGACTAATTAATAAGTAAATGTGTATTACATGTTATAGTGAAACCTAACAAAACAAACAAACAAACAAGCAGGTGATGGTTCAGATTTAGACCACAGGCTGTACTTTCATGAGCCTGCCCTAAAATAGAAGTTGAGTTCTATATTGACAAAAGTGTCTGTATTTAGGAAGGAGACGTAAAAGAAAGTCATCCTTTCCTGTGTGAATTTTCTGAATCTTAAACGTTATAAAGTTTGAAGCTAAATTTTAAAATGAGAGAAATAAACTTTAAAATACTTTAAATTCGTGTATCTTAAAACTGGTGTATTTTTGTTTTGTTTTGTTTTGTTGCACTTCAGCTTGTAGTATTTTGAAACATGGCTACAAAGAAGGAGTGAGGCACTCACTGTATAAATCATTATCCTCTGTCTTTACTGCCTAGGGATGACAAGAGCCAGTCATTAACTTCTCAGCTTAGATACACTTATGTGGAATTCATTTACAAATGTATGATCAGTATCATAGGAAGTACTTTGTAACTTTCTGTTTCCCTTAATATATGATGAACATATTTTAAAATCAAAAAGTACAGCTTACCTACAGATCTATGCTTGAATACAGAGTACCAATGGTAGAGCGTGAATGATATGTTTTGATGTTTTGGGAAATGTAGGTTTAACTTCCCTAAGTTTTGTTTTGATGCAGTATAAAATGATGTAATGTATATAATTATGTTTAATTCTAATTAGTTTGGCTCTATATAATAAATTTTAAGGTATAGCATTGTTGGATCATCAGTTATGAATGCTTTTGGTTTTAGTCATTATTTGCCTTCAGAATGCCACAAAAGAATGATATAATGACAGTGCTAATTTTCATAAGTCTATTGGATATTAACAGCCTTCAAATATTTAGCAAATCTAATAGGTGAAATGGTATCTTAAAACTTAAATATAGTTTAAATGTTGCATGGCCATAGATAAAAGCAGAATAATTTTGTTATTTATAATAAAAGCAGTATTTGATTTGTCCTCCAATCCTAAGAAGCATCTTGTTTGTAAAAGTATTAGCTATAAGTTTTCCAAATTTAGCACTTCTTCATAAATTTCATCAATAGTCTTTTTTGACTTTCTGTTTATGAAATGATTTTAAATTAGAAGAATTACTTAGAACAAACTCAATTCTTCACCAAGACCCAAGTTTTTTCTTTGTCCTTTCTCCCTTTTCCCTTTCCTGCCATCTCTTTTTGTAGTATTTTGGAACTATGTGTTTGCAGATGCTGTGAGAGGTTTTTTGTTTGCTTGCTTTTGTTTCTGAGCATTGAACTCAGGGCCTCATGCATGCCAAGCAGGCACTTGTGTCACTGAGATACTGTGTTTTTTTCTTTCTTTTTTTGGTACCAGGAATTGAACTCAGGACCTCGCGCTTGCTAGGCAGGCGCTTAAACCACTGAGCTAAATCCCCAGCTCCTGATACTGTGTTTCTTTAACCCAGAATTATTCAGCATTTAGTAAGAGCCTAAGCACGTTTCTGTGTTGATCTTGATTAAAATTTAAAAACTCTGAATTGCATCACTAGTGTAAAAGTATCACATAAAATTCACATATGTTCTAATATTTTTGCACAATTTCCTTCCCTTATTTAGGGTCCCTTCATTTATATCCTATATTGTACTCAGATATAATGTCTCTTTTAATCTTTTTTTCCCATACACATGTCCTCTTGATTTTATTTGAAACAAAACCCAGCTATTGTATCATTTTATACACAAATTTCAGTGTACATTTTCAAAGGTTTGGTTATCTCTTTTAACATAACCGTATGCGATTATCATACCCTCCCAGTTAAGTACAAGTCTTCATCATCAAATACCTTTTAGTGCTCACAGTTCTAATTTGGTAAACATCCAGCTTATTTTCATTAAAAAGATCATGATCCTAGTAAACTTTGTTGGTAAGTTGCAAAATGGTTTTTTATTCAAGCATTTGTCCTATGAAGCTCCCTTGCTTGGGTTTTACTGGCTGTGTCCCTTTGTTGTGATGTACGTGAGGTGTCCTTCACTTCTCTCTCCTTTGCATTTTCTGTAAATCAGTGCCAGATTCTAGATCTTGGTCAGGTTTAGAGCACATTGCCATTTAAAGAAAACAAAATTGTCTCAGTGTTCTGGAATCCCTGCTGTGCGGTAACAGCACTCATGAGCCACTGTGTAGACACCAGGGGGACAGGGCAGGCTGACCATCTATAGGTGGGGTGGTCCTAACTGCTCAGCTCCTGAGCCCCGTCTTTTGCGGTGAATGCTTTTTGATGTGCATTCATGGGCAAAAAAATGCTCACAATTTTGGGCCCCACTTCTATGTGTCTGTCCTCAGCCTCATTTCCTCATCTTTGTTCCTGCTCTTCCGATCCTGCTCCTACTCCCTGGAAAACCAGTGAACCATTCAGCGCAACCCATGGATTCTGTTGGCTTTTTCTTCAGGCAACTCCTCTGACCTCAAAAAGGAGATTGAATAGGTGTAGGAGATACAGGAAATAACAGATTATTTTTCTCCTCTTTTTAGTCAACACAGAGCATTTCACCTGTGTTGTGAGGTCACCAGAACATGTGTAGAGCTTTTTCCCATCATCAACCAAGCATTTTCCAACGGACACCAACTGGGTGTCTTACACTCCCAATCAATGCAGTTCTGACACCGTCTGTCTGGAGTTGATGTCTCATCCCACAGTGTGAGGGCTCAGTCCCACAAGAGGACTCCTGCCTTTGGATGCCGAATGCACACCCTGGGAGATTTTCCCAGTGTTCCTTGCTGACAGGTTGTTGAGTACCCCACAGTCTCCTCCTGGGGGTTCAAATAATTTGCTGGAGCAATTAGCAGAACTCATAGAAACATTTAAGTGCTCTGATTGCATCTTTAATATTAATTGGAAATAGGTACTCTGTTTCCCCTTTTCTTTATGACATTGGAAAACAAATGTCTTACAAATTTTGAGAAGATTCCTCATATTTTGAAATTGCTTTCTCATGAAGAGTTAGGTTCTGTATTTTGGTAAGGAATTTTTCAGAATTGGTATGTATTTTTCTCACTACATCAGTTAAGTGAAACTTACTGTAGCCCACTAATGGAGGTGCTAACTTTGATTACATAGTTTTATTGAAGGTGACTTGATTTCTCTTTGAGTTTACCATTTATTTTATGATAAATATTCTAAAGGAAAATAATTTAAAATTACACAGATATTCTGTGTATCTTCACACTTTCATTTATTTATTATTTTTCAGTACCAAGAATCAAACTCAAGACCCTCGTGTTTTGCCAGGCAGGTGCTGTGCCACTGAGCTATTACCCTCTGCCCTGGCTTCACTCTTTTACACCATAGTCTTAATCCTTATAAGTTAACATTTTATGAATTTTGTTGGTATTCTAGTAGAAGGAAGAGTTTGTGTGTCAAAACTTAAGACATACTCGGTGACACTGCAAAAAAAAGTAGAAGGTTTTACATAAAAAAATCAGATAGGGAACTCGGAAGGAGTGGGGGGAGTGCATGTCCAGCCCGGGGTGAAGTGTGACCTGCAAAAATCCCAAAGCAGCCAGTACAGATCTGTTTATAAGTTGGAAAAACGGCATATTGTTGGTAATAGGTTTAAGGCAGGGAGTGTAACCTTTTTAGGGTAAATTTATAATTTTGATACATTGCAGATATACATAATGATCATATTCATAGGCAATTTGTGTCTGTAGATGATATATCTACCATGTATCAACCCATCATCCCCTCCTCCATATTTTTGCTTCTATTCTGCTGCCAATTTGAACATTTAGTTCCTATTTCCCAATATCTCCTACACATTTTTGCCCTTATTTACCCTTTGAATTTTTCACATCAGAGAAACAATGCAATATTTAAATATGTGTGTTCATTTTCTTTCACTTAAGAGTATGGTCTCAAGATGTATCCACTTACCTAGCAGTGTCTCAAATTTATCTTTCTTTACAGTAGACTAATACTCTGTTGTATAAACAAAATACATCTTCTTTATCCATTTATCCATCCATGGGTTGATGGGCATTGGGGCTCTTTCCAAATTTAACTCTTACAAACTGTGCTGCTATAAACATGGGTGAACATATATTAGTGCAATAACTGGGTCATATGGAACCTATAGTTTAAGTGTTTTGAAGACTCCACATATTGATTTTCACAGAGGAACAAACTTTTCCTTCACAGCAGGATATTTGATAAGCTTGGGGACACTATAAAGCATGATAGTGTTGTCTGATAATTTAGTTTTTATTTTCACATCACAGTGAAATCTGTGAATCTTTCTTGTGAGTACGAGGATAAGGGTGTGACTGATTCTGTTTCACTAAGGAAAGTGCTTTCAGATCAGCAGCCTATGAACTTGAAATGAGGATAAAACAAATAAAAGGGCCTCAGGTGATGCCTGTGCTGTACAGCAAAGGGACTGCTGTTGGAAGTGCTCCAGTGTGCTCTGCATAGTGTCACCAGTGAGCGTGCAGCCTCTTCCACTGGGTACAGGGTCGGACAGAGCCAGGAAGTTTCAGGAGACTATACACTCTGATTTCTCCTTCCATCGTTTGAGATTCATTACTCTCTGATACATCATTTGTGTAGAAATCTAGGCCTGTGATGCTTTTCACAATTTGGGTAACTAGGATAGGATATTAAGTTAATTCCAAAGGGAAATCATAGGTCAGTTAAGAATACCCTTCTGCATATTTATATGATGCTTTGAATTATTACTCTCTGGTAAATTACCTAGTTTCACACATGGGTTATATAATAGTAATTTATTGTTATTTTTCCATAAAATAGTTAAATTCTAAACTGGGATGAGAAGATTGGCTTTGTCAGAGTGCCTCAGAGGAATAGATGTGTTTTGACAGGTTTAGACCTATCTTAATCCCAGACATGATGATTTTTTTTCCTGCTGTACTAGAGTCTAAAGTTGGTCTGTTGATCATGAGCTATATCCCCACGTATTTTTCTTACTTTTTTTTATTTTGAGGCAGGGACTCGTACATTGCCCAGGCTAGCCTTGATCTTGTAACCCTCCTGCCTTATCCTGAGTAGCTGGGAAATCTTAGGTGTGGGTGGTCACACCCAGCACTGAGGTTGAGATTTTTAGGTTTTTAAGGTAGAAGTAGGATGGAAGGGTTCAGGGTAGTTGGGTAACATAGCTTGGCCATACAAAAGGATGAGATCTAGAGACCGATGAATGTATTTATAGCTGTGCGCTAGGATGTCAGTATTGAGAAAATGAGGAGCATCCACAGTTAAGAGTGTTTACAGTTACTGGGGTGAGCACCAGAAGAAAGTGGTACCCCCAAACAGCAACAAACAAGACGATGCAAAAGTGCATACAGTGTCAGTTGGCTTTCCTGTGGAAATTAAAGACATTTATGTTCATAAATACAGAAAATATTATTCTTCATTATCTTTTATTTTGTTATTTTAGGTAAATGTACTGTGTGGGGAGAAGAACCAGTGCTTTTACTATTGACAAGGCCAAATCAAAGGATCACAGTGAATTTTCAGTTTGTCCTGTAATGAGTTTATGAGAGGCATCCCAGCCCAAGCAGATTCTCCTAACTTGGGAGTTCCTTGTATAAATCAATAAATGAGCAGTGTATGATAAAGTTGTGTTATTGTGGCACAACTTGAGGTTCTCCCTAGCCATTCCATATCATATATCAGTAGGATAAAAGTGGGGGTCTTGATAGCATCACTGTCTTCTCATAACAAACTCCATGTAGCTTGATGACTGCAGCTTCCATTTCCATCTGGTCTTGCATCCTTTTGTCTTGGTGAAATATTTCATTGAAGTAGCATTACTAACTCATTATAGAGACTTGACATTTATGAAAATTATTTTACAAAGTTTGTGGAGAAAAAGAATGGTGAGAAGTCAAGTGGAAAAAAAACATCAGGATGAATAAGTGAAGCATGAGTGAAAAAGGAGATGGGGGAGGAAGATAAAATGTATAGAAAGTAGAATTTTAAATAAAAATACTCCTTGGCAGGGTACTGAGTCAACAATTTGCTATTAGTTGTAGAAAATAGTAACTGACAATAACATGAGTAAAATCAAGGAAAAGGTTAACTGTATAAGGTGTTATTGCCGTTATGAGAAGTTCTTGATTTTATTTTCAGAAATTCACTATGCATAGTCATTCCCTACCTGATGGCTTATAGATGAGTATGTGGAATTTGTTTTACCCAACTTGTCTAGATTTGCACTTTAAATTAATTTGTAGGATGCTTTTTGCCTCTTACAATTCAGTTAATAAAGCTTTTTTTTGAGTCAGGTCTCCCTGTGCAGTTCAGGTTGGCCTTGAACTCATGGTGGTGATACTCCTGCTGTTTGTGGGAGACATGAACCAACAATAGCCAGGAGCTCAGGAGAAGAAAGGAAATTTTATTGTCCCTAATGAACCCCAGAGGAGTTCTTCAAAGTCTGAGGTGGTGATTACAGAGAGCTGGTCTTATTTATAGGATGGTAAACAGAAGCTGCAAGATTGAGATGAGATTTTGCTGAAGGTGATAGTACAGTGGGTATCTTGGGCCTTGTTGCATGTAGCACAGTTGTTTTTAGCACATTCAGATGTTTCAGTTTGATGACAAATTGTATGATTTAGCTGAGTTCAGTGGCAGAGAACAGAGTGACTGAAACTTTATTAAACAGAATGGATGCAGTTAGGTCAGGGTTTCTGTTGCATCATCATTTGAGTCTATAAGGGCCGGTCTGCAGGTGTGACAGTCCAAAGTCCTGTAGCAAAAAGCAAAGTTTTAAGGGGTTTTCAGGAGTCCTAGGAAGAAGGGGGTAGCCCTTAAAACATTCCAAGTCAGCGTCCTTGGGCTTTGGCCATATGTAGACATGTCAGCTTCTGGATGTGACAGGAGCAGGGCTTGGAGTTCTCTGGTGACAGAGGGTGGTCCTCAAGGCATTGTTTGTATCAGGCAACGCCTCCCAGTCCTCAGCGATGGCAGGGTGGGCTGTCTTCATGCAGGTGTGATGTATTCAAGACTGGATCTCTGCAACGTTAACTATAAATCCAGTGGGCTTAGGTAAGTATTGAACACAAAGAAGGGCCCCAGGAAGAAGTTCATTCATGGGGTTTTGGTTTTTAGCTGAACTTGGCTAGGGTTGTCATCAAGGTCTGGTTTATGTTGTACCGGGAATTGAACTCATGACCTCACATTTAGCAGGCAGGTGCTGTGCCACTGAATTATGTCCATGGACAAGTCTGGCTTATCTGTTCCACCTTTCCAGAGGTCTGAGGCTGATAGGCTGTATCTAAGCTTCATTTTATTTGGAGCAATTTAGCAAGATTTTGAATTATTCCTGCTATAAAGGCTTGGCCATTGCCACTTCCTGTGCACAGAGGAAGTCCATATCTGGGAATAATTCCTTAGAGCAATACTCAGTTGACCTTGGAGGAATTTTCTGTTTGGGTGGGGAAAGCTTATACCTAAACAGAGGAAGTGCAGACAGGAACAGAAGGTATCTGTATCCCTTGTTGGCTTTGACTTCTGTGAATTTATTCATATGTCTTTAAAAGGTAATGTTCCAGGCAGTTGGATCCCTATAAGGGATCTAGGCCTCTGAATGAGATTATTTTGAGCGCAGGTTTGGCATCACTGGCAGACAGTGGGGTAGATGATATACAGGTATGAAAAGTAATAGTAGCAGTGTAGTGGCTCTTCCCTGGATGTGAGGGCTTCTCCAAAGACAGTAGGTGAGTGTTCGAATCCTGGGAAGCTGAGGCCAGGTCAGTTGACTTTTGAGTCCTGAACTGGGTTCTTCCCATTTAAAAGCAAAGAGGAGCTAGGTGACAGGAGCCAGTCAAAGGCAAAGAAAGGTATCCTTTAGGTCCAGGCGGGTACCAGTAGGCTGTGGGTGGCAGAAGACTTGAGCGTAGAAGGATTTGGGACTGCATGAACCAGAGCCACCACAGCAGCAGTGACAGCTCAGAGACCCTGAAACTGGATGATATTTTTCACTGGGTTTCTTGACAGGCAGGAGAGGTATATTCCAGGGTGATTGACAGTCTGTAAGTATTTTATAATTCTTAAGTCTTTCGATGTGTGATTAAATACCTAGTGCTACCTCTTGTGGCATGTGGTACTGTTTGATGCAGGGAGCAGTTGCCCTGGGATGGAGTTTCACAGTCAGAGGCGGGTGCTTGACAGCCCATGCTCTGGGTAAGAGAATCTTGAGAATTTCTGTGTTGTTTCATCTGTGTGTGTCCATCAGTCAGCATGTTTCTCCTTGAGAAAAGCAGGAAATACGGTTGTGGAGTTGGAAGGGACAGACTGTCCCAGAGAAAAGATGGTGGCGGTGCCTTAGATAGGATGTCTCTCCCCAGGAGTGCGATTGGGCACTTCAGCAAGCAGAGGAACACATGTATGATTTTAAGTCCTCCCAGGCTGCATGTTTATGCTTGGCAGAAGGGGCGAGAGGTAAGGGTTCCACTTGCCCTGATTTTTTTCTGCCAGAAAAGAAATAGGTTGGGTGTTCTGTTCCACTGTCTTATCTACCAGTAAAGCCATAGGTTGACCCCCCAATATGGACATGGGCTCAGAGTGGCCCAGATGAAGCAGAGATCTGGTCTGGCCTAGTCTGAGCCCATCAAGTTGAGAAAGGACTGTCACCTGATCCAGGTTGAAGCTTTTGAGAATCCTTATCTTTTAGTCTGAGTGGGCATTTATTTTTCCAGTGTCTGGAGACATTACATCTTGCATATGGGTCTTTGGCTAGAGGGTATGGTCATCTGCCAGACTGGATTTTCTTGTGGATATCATGCACTGCTTGTGTAATGAAGGCTGCATTGACCATTTGTAGATGTTCTGGGGCCTCAGGGTCAAAGGGAGTATAGACCCTGATGATTTCACAGAGCATCTCAGAAAATTCCAGAGGGCTTTTATCAGGCTTCTGGGTAGCAGTAGTGACTTTGGACATATGGATCAGCTTTTTGCCCCCTCTTTGATCCCTGTGAGAAGGGCTTGGCAGTGTGTCTAGATTGCTGCTTTTTTTCCCCTAAATAGGATGACCTTTGGGAAAGGCCATAGCAGCCCATCTTTCAGGGATGACAGTCTATGGAGGGATGCTCCCTTTAACTAGTTTTTTTCTGCCTCTGAAAATGTGGTGATGTTTCTGTGTTGAGTACAGTTAGGAGTTTCTGACAGTCATCCCGAGTAGGTGTTAGAGGATGCTGCCTGACCATGATAGGTGTGAAAGGGCAGCTATAGAGCAGAAGGTGCTGGGAGAGGACCTTGTTGGCCTCATGCAAGGTAATGGCTAGTTGGACTCCTCAGAGTTAGGGGTAGAGAGGCAGGCCAGTGTAACATCGGAAGAACTAGCAGCCACAGTGAGGTGGTGTTGCGAGCTGCTAAGTCAGGAAAAACAGAAGGACTGGTGGCTGGAAGCAGTTCAAGTAGCTGGGCTGCAGTGGCATGAGTGAATGATAAGGTGTCAACTTTGAACTGAAGGAGTCTTGAAGGAGGATGGGCTTTTTTTGGTCAGGCCCTGTAGGTGAACTAGTGGGTTCCCTTGTGTTAGCAGGGAGATTAGATTTCATCAAAAGGATGTCATCTGGTGTGTGAGCTGATGAACTGGTTCAAGGCTAACAGTTGATGAGTTAGGAGTGGCAGTAGGAGGTTTGGCTGGTGGAATTACAGGTGCTGGCAGCAGCTGTAGCACCCTGATATAGGGTGATAAATATGCAATGAAGGAATCCTCAGGAAGGAGAGAGTCTGTTCAGGTACAGAGCTGATTTCATTTTAACTCTGTAATCACTAGAAAAACCCTTTTAAAAAATTCTTTAACGTAAATTCCAGAATTTTAAGCTTTGACTAACTAGGTTGCATTCTAACTGCCTACCTGTATGTGTTATTCCTTTATCCAATGACATAAGAGATAAAGGTGGGGTGCCTTCTTTGATAGAGGACCAGTCAGATTCCAGCCCAGCCACTCCCCTTTTGGGGGTGAAAGTCTGTCTTAGCAATAGGTGCACCTGTATCCCCAGGTCAAGTCAGCAATCCCAGTTACAGAGGTTTATGTCGCCTTTGAGCAGTATGTCAGACCATGAAACTTCAGAACAAGCCTACTTGAACTCCGTAGCCAAAGCTATGCAACTATACAAATGATCATCCAAAGCAGCTGAATTCACCAGGGATGTCGTACATTCACTCACACATTCATTCAGAGGTTAAAACATTCCAGTCTTCACCCAGAAAACAAATTGACTAGGAGATGTTCAAGCTTCTCTTCTCTCCGTGACTTAGGCCAAGCCAACTATCTGTAAACGTCTTAAACCCAGGATGGCCTTCCTGTGATTCAGAAGTCTTGATGGTTTCATTTTGTATGATTGTGGCCCAGTCTGTGTCCTGGAGGCTGTGGAGGGTACCTCATAAGTCAGAGGGGTGCACCGCCCGTCTGATTGCTGCTGAGACCCAGAGTGGAGGAGACCCCATGCCCCACAGCAAGGGCTAGGTAGGATTATAGCTATCTTTTCTCATTTCCCAGACAATGCACCAGAAGTTGTTGTGGGAAAACCTGAGTCAACAGTAGTAAGCGGGAGCTCAGGAGAACCAAGGGAATTTTATTTGCCCTAGTGAACCCCAGAATAGTACTCTCCAAAGTGTGAGGTGGTGATTACTGAGAGCTGTCCTTATTTATAGGGTGGTAAACAGAAGTTACAAGATTGAAATAGGCTTTTGATGAAGGTTGTGGTACCCTGAGTATCTTGACATTAGTTGTATATAGCAAAATTGTTTTTGCCACATGCATAGAAGTTTCAGTTTGATGGCAAATCGTATGATTTAGCTGAGTTCAGTGGCAGAGAACAGAATGACTGCAAGTTGATTAAACAGAATGGCTGCAGTTGGGTGGAGATTTCTATTTCACCGCCTCAGTGACTACAGGAGTGAGCCACCTTGTCTATCTTCACTTACTAAAATTTTAACCCTTGCTGTGTCTGTTTAGTCTTAAAAATAATGAGCTCCCACTGACAGGGATATTATATTCTCCCATTTGTCTGCAACTTCATTTCATTACCTTACAGAGCTTTCCATTAATCAATATTTAAGGCAATAACTATGTTGCCTAAACTAATTGTGTAGGCCATGAATAAGTGAAATTTTGTTACACAAGCTCTTGTCAAATAAACAGGAAAATGAGAGCTTGAAGACATCATATGAGATAGCCATTTGTGTGGAAGTGAGATATTGTAGGAATATTATGGCATCCCCAAAGAACCAATGGTTCTGTAGACCATGTTAAATTGGACTGTGTAAGAACCTTGGTGCTGTGATGTAAGCATCAGATCGTTTAGACATTGATGGCAAAAATTAGACATTTATTGGAAACCCCATTGATAGTTGTGAAAAAACATAATGCAACCACTATTTTATTTTCCTGCTTTTTTGTGTCTTTCATTTTGTGAGATGCTGTGAGATGAAGTGAGAAGACGTTGCACTATGATATAGTCACTGACTAATGGTTTTAAATCATTAGAAGGAACGATACAGCGCAACGTCTGTGGTTGAGTTCAGGGACCATCTGGTGTTAGTATAATGCTGTATGTACATTGTTCTTAGGCCCCTCTAATTTTGAAAAGTTATCCATCTGGATATCATTCTACCATGTTAGTGTGATGAGTATTTCACAAAAGTATTTTATTTTCATTTTTGTGACCTAGTTCACAATACTGGCTTTCAAGAACTGCTAAAGAAATATCTGTTGATACATGACAGATGTGACGAGCATACGTGTTTCAAATAAAAGGCCAAAAGAGAGAGAATATTGGCTTGTGAGCATTTCAGACTTGTGTTACATTTGGAAAATTCAGAAAAGAAGGAATACTTTCCATTTTGGAACTTTTAAGAGCTGAAAACATGTAGAAAAATGTCCAGTGCACAAACAACTGACCAAATTGCTGGTGTTGACTTCTATAGGACATTGAGTGCTTTGTTAAATAAGATATGTGCCTTTTCTTCTTTCTTTTCTTCTGCGTTATAATTAGTATTTGTCAGAAAATTAGGATTTTTTTCTGACTTTATTACCTGTAAAAAAATTAATGCTTGTTAGTTAAAATTTACAATAGTATATGAGATTAATGAAAAAGTTTTCGTCGTCTTAATGCCTAATACGATTTATTGATGATATTACACAGGATTGCCAGCCACATCGGCCTTATAGCTTAGTAGAGAAGCTGTGATTCGGGAAGAACATTTAAATACATGTGTGCTCAAATGGCAAGTGTGCAGTGAGGCTGTTGCTGAATGATGGGCATGAACCATCACGGGCTGATTACTGTGCCTTAATGTAAATAACTCCGGTGGGTAGCTCCATTGGCTTCCCCATTTCACAATCTTAGACATAGTGTTTATACACTTACCAACACACTTAATGGTTTTGATTCATTTTTTGTTTAGTGGTCTGTCTCCTTTCCCCAAAATAATGAGCTCCTACTTGACAGGGATTTTTTATATCATTTTATGCTACAGTTTAAAAAAATAAGTTTCATTAAAGTTTGTTTAATAACCAAATGTGAAAAGAAGGAGTAAGAGATACAGAGATTATGAATAATGAAGGAATATAGTAATAGTGATACTCTGATAGACGTGTCTTAGTTTTCTGTGGTTGATGAGACAGAATACCCAACAGCCAAAGTTAAGGAAGGAAAGGTTTATTTAACTCAGTTTGCAGAGGTTTCAGTCTATAATCGGCTGGCTCCAAGGCAGGGTGGCATGGCAGAGGGACAGCAGTTCATGGCAGTACAAGACACAACAGCAACAAGACTCAGAAAGGGAGGCTCAAGCCTCCTCTCCTCACTTATGCAGGCTGCCTTACCTAGGTCAGGGGTAGCACACACACTCCAGTCCCAGCACTAGACAGTAATCCAGTCCCAGTAGCCGCCTCTGAGAAGTCTGCCCCCAGTGACCGAAGGAGGCATTGATGGCGCATCCAGACACACATCATAACAGCATGCAGTGAGGTTTGAGTCATTGGAGAATGTGGCGTGGTTGTCAGTGTTACAAAGAGAAACACATGACATTTAGTGATCCCCCTCCACAGGGTTTTAGACATAAGTTAATACAAAGTATTGTAAAGGAGATTTTAAATGTAAAAGAGATTTTAAACCTTACAGATCTACCACTATACTCAAGGACGAGGAAAGGCAGGCACAGCCTGTTCCATAACCAGAGAGTGGCAAAACCCAGCTAGCCCTGGCATTCCAATGACAGTTGCAGCATGTAGGTGTGACTAGACAAGTGTATCTTGTCATGCTAACCCATTCCAAGGTCTCAAGGAGATATTGCTTAGAGACAACCCAGCTCGGTCTGAAGCAATGCTTGATTCTTACCACTCACTCACTTTCCTACTATAGGACAGAAAAACACCAGTTAACTTGCCTGAATTAAATCTGTCTAACAACAGATGATAAGACTATATGTAATTCACTATGAAAGTCTTGTTATCAGCCTTGTTCGTAATGCCTGCTAGCTTTTGTATTTCCTGTTAATAGCATATGTAAGTGTTTTATTAACCCCAAGATAGGGCTGATGGTTTTGAACTAAGATTCTTGTTGGTCTTGTGGTGTAATAAAGCCATTTGCCTTCCATGTTCCTTGGTGCTGAGTGTCTTCCACCTGGTTCAGTCCCATTTTCTGAAAAAGTATGATTTTAAAAATACAGCTAATATTTAAATTTTAAACATTTACTATAGTAAAATTTAATATTATCATTAATGCCACTCAAAATATGTTGTCTCACTTCAAAGATAATTGTCCCCATCATTCTTGCCACTTTCTGAAGCAGTTCCAGAACTTTTTTCATAAGTGTCTTTAGCTGTACTGTTGTGGTTGCCTTGGTATCCTGAATTGATTTAAAATGTTTACTTTTTATGATTATTTTGATTCTGGGGAAGAGACACAGATGTTCCTTGATGCCAGATATGGTTAATAAAGTAAATAAAAATACATCACAATATTTTTACAAGCATGTCTTTCATTGGGATGGCACTTGGCCACAGTATTCACTGAGTTTTTGATCATGCCTTATGAAGACATGAAGGAAGACTAACAGCACTGATGAAGAAAGTAGCAAGAATAATGCTATAAGTGCATTTAAAGCAAGTGGGTGTGTATTGAGGGAAATTAATGGTACTATTATTATAATACATTTTTTATTATAACACATTTTTATTTACAGTTTTTTTTTTTGTACCAAGGATCAAACTCACAACCTCGTGCTTGACTGGCAGGCGCTTATGCCACTGAGCTAAATCCCTGGCCCCTACAACACATTTTAAAAAATTAATCATTTAATGTATATTTGGATTACCCCTTCTAGCTCTAAGAATAATGTGATTTAATTTATAATAAATAATGGGGGAAAACATGCAAATGTCTGAATTTGGAAAACTAGAAAGGTTTTCTCTTTGGAGTCTTCTATGTCTGTTCTCTATAAACATAAACGTGTAATCCTCACTTGTCCACTGCGACATCTTTGCTGATTCTTCTGATGCCCTGCAGCGACAGGAAAGGTCCACCACTGCTAACAGGTGGGGTTTGTCTTCAGAGTTACTGGGAATGTCAGCACATGTGGGTTTGAGGGACAGCCTCTCAGTCACCGCTAGAAATGACGCGGAGTGTTTGTTGTTTGAGAATTCTACTATGCTTGTTTGACACTTGAGCAATCTGAAAGTGTTAAGTTTATTGGTACATTTTAAGTATGTATAATGATCACTTTCGTAATAGGGACTTTGTGCTTGTACATTACTTATCTCACCCCCTCATTGCTTTATCCTTGCTTAAAACCCTCTTCCCTTCTTATTTACAAAAACTTGTTGGCATTTTTGCTTCTTTTTTTGTTTCTTTTCCCTTCCTTCATTTCTCCCTTCTCCCTCCTTAGTTTCCCTTCCCAACTGAACATTTTCTTCCTCTTTCATAATGCCTTGTATACATTTGTTCCTTGTTTGAAATTTTAGTTTCTTACACCAGAGAAACATGATATTTATACATGTGTTTGCTTTATTTCACTCAAGAGTACAGTCTCTAGATCATCCACTTCGCTATAAAAGTCTTGAGTTTACCCTCCTTTGTGGCTGATTAGTACTCCTTTGTATAAAAACACTACATCTTGGGTCCAAGGATATAGCTCAGTGGCACAGTGCCTGCCTGGCAAGAGGGGGTCTTGAGTTTGATCCCCAATACCCAGAACAAACAAACGAACAAACAAACACCCCCGCACATCTTTACCCATCTGTTGATAGGCATTTATGTTGTTTCCTAGATTTACCAATTGCAAACTGGGACACCGTAAACATGGTTGTGCACATTGTGCTGTGGTATGATGTTTTAAATTCTTTTGGGAAGATACCAAGAAGGGGAATAGCTGGGTAAAATGGAATCTTTTGTTTTAGTTATTTGAATTGTCTCCACTTCCACAGTGGCTGCAGCCACCTGCATTCTCAGCAGCAGTGGAGAAGGGCATCTTTTTCTCCATATCCCTGCCAGCAGTTGTTACTGCTTCCTTCTTCCTTCCTTTTTTTTTTTTTTTTTGAGATGGGATTTACTGCAGTTCAGGCTGGCTTTGAACTTGCTGTATAGCTAAAGCTGGCCTTGAATTCACAGGCATTCTCCTGCCTCAACCTCGCAGGTGCTGGGATCACAGGTGTGTGCCACTATGCCCAGCATTGGTTCATTTCTTGATAATTGGCATTCTTTCTGAAGTGAGATGGAATCTCAGCAGGGTTTTTTGGCATCTTTGAATGACTAGTTATGCAGAAATATTTTTTGACATTTATTTGCTGTTTCTATTTCTTCATCTGAGAAGTGTCTGTTCATTTCAGATGCCCAGTTTGGGTTGGATCTTTAAATTTGTGGGGTCTGATTTTCTTGAGTTCTTTATATATTTTAGATATTAGTCTTCTCTCTGAAGAAGAGGTAGCAAATTTTATTTCCCATTCAGTGTGATGTCTCTTCATGCTGTTGATGATTCTTTTGCTCTGCAGAAGCTTTTTAATAAAATGAGATCCCAGTTGTTGATTCTTTATGTTTCCCTTATCATCTCCGTTTTGTTCATAAAATCTTTGCTTACATCCATATCTTCAAGAGTTCTACCTGTTCTCTCTTCTAGCAGATTTTAGTGTTTCTGTCTTAATATTTATATCTTGAATCCATTTTGATTTTAGTTTAGTGCATGGTGAGTGACACGGGTGTGATTTTTTGTCTTTGGTGTATGGAAAGTCAGTTTTCCTAGCACTGTTTGTTTATTTATTTATTTATTTTTGGTACTACGAATCGAACTCATGACCTAGCGCTTACCAGGCAGGCACTTATGCTGCTGAGCTAAATCCCTGGCCCTCCAGCACCATTTATTAAAGAGCCTATCTTCTAGTGAGGCTTTTTGGCCGCTTGGTTGAAGATAAGGGGGTTGATTGCATTTGGAGTTGTTTCTGCATCTTCTGATTTGTTCCCTTGATCCTTGGGTATGGTTTGGGCTTTTTTTGCCACTACCATGTTTTTGTTTTTATTACAGTAGCTTTGCAGTATAATTTCTTTCTTTCTTTATTTTTTTTGTACCAAGGATAGAACTCATGACCTAGCGCTTGCCAGGCAGGCACTTATGCCGCTGAGCTAAATCCCCGGCCCAGCAACATAATTTCAAGTCAGGCAATGCCTCCTGCCTTGCCTTTATTGCCCAGAATTGCTTTTGCTATTCTAGGACTCTTCTGGTTCCAAATGAATTTTAGGATTGTTTTCTCTAATTCTGTGAGGTATGTTATTGGTGTTTTGATTGGAATTGCATTAAATCTGTGCCAGAGTTTTGGGAGTATGACCAATTTTCACTAACATTGATTCTTCCTTCCAAAAGCAACAGATATCTATTTTCTTTTATATATTTTTTTCTTTCCATTTTCTGATGTCCTCCTCAATCTCCTTATTCAGACTACTATTGAATTCAGTGTAAAGATATTTTACTTCCTTTGTTAGATGGATTTATAAGTATTTATTTATCTTTTGATATGAAAGACATGGTTTCTTAAATGCTCTCTCTGTAAGTTTGTGGTTTATGTACAGGAATACTACTGATTTTGAATGTTGTCTTTGTATCCAGCTATGTGATTGCATCTGGATATTAAATCTAGAAGTCTTTGTGGTATTTTTGGGGGTCTTTTGGGTAGAGTATCATGTCATGTGCAAATAATGATTTAACTTTCTCCTTTCGTATCTTTATACCTTTTAATTTTTTCTCTTGTCTAATTGCTAATATAATGCATAGTTTTGAAGCTTTTTTTCTTACATTTTTATCTGGACCCTAATATCCTTTTCCCAGTTTCTTCATGTGTATAATATGAAAACAGGTTCCAGCCTTCATTGTTGCTTACCATTGGTCCATCTCTAGCCCCTTTGGTACATGTACTGCGGTACTACTGGTGGTAATTTTTTTCTTAGTATCATTGTGTTTATTTGTATTTTATTGAAATATATCATTTTATCTCCTCTGAAAGATATTTTTACTTAACACAGAAATATGGTTTTCATCTTTTTGGAGAACTAACACTAACTGTAGCCTACTGATTTCGATTGGAACTCACTGACATTTGAATCCTTTTCTTCTTTATTCATTGTGCCACTTTTCTTTGACTCCTTTCAAGATTTTCTTAGTATTTTTGCTATTGGTGATAATATGTGACTAACTGGTTATATATGTATTGTTTGATGAATTTCTTGAAACTGTAAATTTATTTTTTATCAATTTTTAAAAATATTTTCAGACTCTTTTTTTCCACTGAGACTTCCATGTGTACATATATGATTGTTAGCCCTGTTTACATTTCTCAGATTCCTGAGATTCATTTTTAAAAATCTTTTTACTTTTTTCACTTTGACCCATTTCTAATAAAATGACCTCATGTTCATAATTTGTTGTTTTTAGTTTGCTCTTAAGTGTATCATGTGAATTTTTTATTTCAGGTATTTTAGTTTTCAGTTCAGGATATACACAAGTGTGTACATGGATGTGTGTATGGTGTATTGTGTAATATTAATTAGGTAATCCAATTTACTTGCTGTGAGCATATTTTTGTCTTCATAATAATAGTAATGTCACAGATCCAGTATCTGGGCTTTTTCATGGTCAACTTACTGTATTTACTGCTTTCTGAGTATTGTTTATATTTTCCTTTCTTTGTTAAATAACTTTAGGGTGTGCCTTGAACATTTTGAAGCTGTTCTAGAAATACCTCCTTTCCCCTCTGTTCCCTTCCTGTTGTCTAATATGGGCTTCCTTCTATTTTATGTCATTCTTTTTTTAGATTCCATGAGGGAGAATGTGTAATACTTGTTTTTCTAAGACTGGCTCATTTCACTCCATATTATAATACCAGTATATATGGTGATATTACCATATGTGATATATGGAAAGAAAATGCATATCACAATATGCATTTGTCTGTTTATACAGCCTGGTTTCACGTATTTGCCGTTGTAATCAGCTGTAATAGACATGGGAATGAAGGTATTTCTATAGTGGTATGCTAACTTTAATTCCTTTGTACATATACTGAGGAATTGTAGAGCTGGTTCAAATTATAGCTAATTTAAAAAGAGTATTTAGAAGCACTGCCATAGTGACATCCATAGTGGCTACACTAATTTACATTCCTTCCAGCAGTGTACATAGTTCACTTTTTCCCAGCATCATCTCCAGCATGTATTGTCTTTTTTTTGTATTACAAAGTAGTCTTGATTTGCATTTTGCTAATAGCTAAAGATGTTGTAAGTTTTTATGTATCTATTTATGCATCTATATCTATAGATACATTTGCCATTTGTACATCTTGTAAGAAGTGTCTGTTCTCTTTGTGTGCTTACTTGATGTTTTGGTGTTGTTTTTTAAAATTCTTTTTACATTCTAGCTAGTAATCTACTCTTGTAGAGTAATTGGCAAAGATTTTTGTTCCATTCTGTGGGCTGTATCTTCACTTTTTTAGATGTTTCCTTTATTGTGCATAAACTCTTCCCATAATTTTAATTGACTGGTTTAACTTTCATTATATTTATCTTGAAGATAACTTAGTGAATGGATGATGATTAATGTAACAAAGCAGGGTAAAAAAGATTGAGGACAATTAATGATCTAAACACATTTTAGTTAGGGAATTGAAAGTACAGTTATTATGGCCAAGCATAGATGTCAAATATTTGGTCAGTTGTGGGTAGATAGTTGATTGATTTCCCTTATTATTGAATTAATCTCTTGTTTTTTAATTAATTACCTTGTTTTTAATTGAGTGGGACATAGGAACTTTATAGCCTCTAGAATTTGGTAGTAAGTTAAATTTAATCTTCCAATTTTATCTATTTCATTTGAATTGTTTATTTTTTCTTTTGTCAGTAGTTATTCCCATGTCATCTCTTAGATGATCATGCTGAAAGAGGAGCTATTATAATTTTTCTAATGCACACCGCCCTAAGGAAGCTGTTACTTTGTACAGCCTTAGGAGAAATTCATAAACATTATTCCAGTGAAGATACTTAAGCTGCTATGAAATAAACAGTGCGAATTTGGCCAACACTGATTGACCTTGTGTGTCTGTTATTAGTTATCACCTACCATGGACCCAGACCCTGTACGTAAGAGACAGGAGCACAGTGGGGACCAGAAGGAGTTGCTCCCCCATGGGCTGACATTGCAGACAGTGATCTGTGAAGTGAGCTGTACAGAAAAAGAAAGCTCAAGGGAGGGGCCACTGCCCAGCAGGGCAGGCACCTGCTTAACAGGACATCTGGCCTTGTTAGAGCGTCCAGGAGTGCTGTCTTGGCGTGAGTGATCCTGTCCTTCCGGGCCTTCTTTAGCTCTTATTTTAGAGCTCAGGTTTAATTACATGGATTAATCACTCTAGCCCTTATTAAACTAGTCCATCACGTGTAAAACTTTATGTAAAGGTTCACATAAATATTTTCTGCTTTGAAGGTCTTACCTCTATTGCAGATAATCTATGTGTTACTGTTTTGTTTTGGGGGGTTTTTTGGTATCAGAGATCAAACTCACGACCTTGCACTTACCAGGCAAGCACTTGAGCCGGAGTTAAATCCCCAGCCCATGCTGTTGTCTTTTTGAAAGCAGCGTAATAACATGTATTTCAGTAATGTGCTGTGACTGTCTCTGGTCAGACCCTGCTCACCACAGCAGCCTGCAGGTAGATGCCAGACAGCATTGGTTAGGCTGGAAGCTGAAAAATCTTAACAAATTCAGGCATATGATAAAAACACCTGAGAATTATTGTGGCATTTTATTTTTATGCAAATTATTTTACATCCTTTGTCAAATTCCACAGTGATACAATTGACCTCCGCATTCCATCATCACAATGAAAGGAATAGAAAAGAAGGAGTATATAAGATACTGGAGTGATAAGCACCTTCTCTTACTTATACCTGACATATTTTTTTTTCTTTTTCTTTTTTGGTACTGGGAATCAAATTCATGACCTCACTCGTGCCAGCCAGGCGCTGTTCTGCTGAGCTATATCTCCAGCCCTGACCTGACATATTTTATAATTGAGCCTGTTTTTTCCACATTCATCTGTGAAAGTCTCAAGGAATTATGTCCCATATCTTGCCTGCTTTCTTTTCTATTCAGCAGAGTTAAAATACGAATTTTGTTTCTCAGCCTTGGTGGAATCTATCCTATCTGAGTGGTGACTAAAACTCAGTTTGAGTTCATCTAGTTATAATCAGAGTAGATTTACCACATTTCAGTGTATTAAAAATATACATAACCAATGTTTATGACTTTTATTTCAATTGATCATTATTTTCCAAATTTGCTTATTTGTCCATGTTATCTGCATTGGAGGATTTGAGGAGGAGAGTGTGTAACTTGCTAACTTAAAATTAAATTGGAATATTCTTTATTTTGCAGTCATTTATAAATATATATTTGTATTTATTTGGAATACATATGGCAAATTCTGAAGATAAGCATCTAGGAGAAAGTGGAAAAACACTTAATAATTCATGAAAGAAGAGCATGCCAATGGCCAACAGCACACAAAACTATGTTCAGCCTTATCAATCTTATAATTTAGTAATGAAAAATGCATATATGACATATACATGGTACACATGAAGTACATGTATATATGAAGTATATGTATGTCTATATGAAATAAAAATCAGGAATTATGTACCTTTTTCACCTATCAGATTGGCAGGCATAAGTGTTAGCAAAGTGTGGGGAAGTTAAAACTGGTGCATTAAAAACTTTCAAAAAACCAATAGAAACATTGAATTAGATGAAAATTAGCACATTTTGGCCAACAATTTTACTTTTAGAAATTTACCTGTAGGATGACATAAGAAATGTTTAAAGATGTATTTAATGTCAAGGCTACTCATAGTAAATAACAATATACTTGTAAAATAGTAAATAATATGATTAAATCAGTTTAGAGAAATTAGTGATTATATATTTTGAATATTTTCATTTGGAAACATTGAATACAATTAATTTATTTTCATTGCTTAATATGATAATGTATGCTCAAATTAACTGATAGGAAAATTCAATTTTCATTTACTTACCCATTACTAAATACTGAGGATATGTGAATTGACATTGTATTTCAGTCATGTGAAGTGATACATGTATGTGTTTTTTCTGGTATGTTCAATAAAGGCATATTTTTAGGAAGTATATTTACAAAATGTTCATAGTGAGGTCTGGTGATTATTTTCCTTTTTTGTCTTATGTATGTGTACAGTTTCAATTACATATGTATTTCAACTATGTACAGAACCTACTGCAATATGAGTATATATACCACATCTGAAGAGAAACTTATACATGTATTAGTGCCTTAGTTGATGCTTATAATAACCACATCGAATTCCTTTTTGTAAATAAGTACATTGAAGCTGAGTATTGAGTTAGACTATGTAATTTATCCCATTATTCACAACTTTTAGAAAGTATCCTATGGTTACCTAAGCTCCATAATTAAAAATACTTCTAATTTGCTAAATCTGTTGTGCAAAAGCATATTTTGTTGAATAATATGTTGTCTGAAGTAATTTTCACTTTCCCTATGTCTTTAAGGACACTGTCATGTGGATTATTAGGTGAAGCTTCTCAGTTCAAAATTAAATGTTGGGATTTTTTAGGAACAAGAGAAAACGATCAATAAGAAATGGATTTGTTGGAAATTGCATGTGTACCTTCAGGGCATGTGACTCTAGAAATGTGGTGTGCTGTTGCACACTGTGATCTTAGGACCCAAGCACTGAAATGCCACGTGGGCACAGACAAAATCCACAGTGAAATAGAAGATCAAATATGTAATTACTATAGAAGTTAATTTTAGAATAGATATAAAGCTAAGCAGTATCAAGTTAAATCCCCGTGTGAAAAAACAATTGGCAAATGATATAAATGTAAATGTCTCAATCTCAGCTGTTACAATCCATTTGTAGTTTATGACCCTGTGTTCTGCATTCTAAACAGTCTCCATTGTTTGTATTCTAGCGTCAGTTTACTCTCTTCATTCGTTTTGACCCTTTTCCCATAGCAGCACATTGTAAGTAGTCCTCAGAGAGTAACTGAAATGTTGGCCACATGACATGAATTGTGACATAATTTTGCATTACTATGCTACAGTAGTGGCAGAAGTGTATTTAGAAATTCGTTTGTTTATAATCAAAGGAACATGCTATGCTATTGTTCAGTTTTTGCTATTTGAGTGTGTGTATGTGTGTGTGAATTAACTATGTAAGATTTTTGCAGTTGGGGTTCTAGAATGTTGAGAATACTGAGGAAGAAGATGAGTACAGAAGCAGAAAGAGATGGATGAGACTACATCTGTACAGGGAACCCACTGGCCTGAGAGCAGTGAACCGCCACTGGTTTTCATTAACAGCATTCAGGGATAGTTGGACCTGGTAAGTCTCCCGCAGGAGGGAAAAACTGATGAAGGATGGTAAGAAGTTTATAGTATTGTTAAATTAGTACTTTGAATGAACAAATGAATTAAGGGATACAGTAGAAGGCAAAGTTATTTTTTTAATGGACAAATGTTTTGCATAGATATTTCTTTGAAGACAATATACAAATGGCCAATAAGCATATGAAAGATTCGCAGCAGCATTAGTCATTATGGAAACAGATATCAGTGGCATAATGAGATACTATTACACACTCACTAAGATTGGTATCTATAATCAGAAGGTCCAACAATTAACAAACACTGGTAAAGACAGAGCCATGTGAACCCCCATACTGCTAGTAAGAATATATAATTGTGCTGCTATGTTTGCTCACATTAAGATTAAACGGAATCACCATTTGACTCACCAATTCTACTGTGAGGTGCACAACCCCCCAAAAAAGATTTGTGTACACAAAAACTGACGACAAGTTTTTATAACAGACTTACACAGGCAAAATTATTTTTTAATGATAGAAAACCTTTTTAGTGATATAAATTTAAAATAGATTTTAAAAATTTAATATTTGACAAGTCTCCTAGTTTTTGCCTGCCAGAATCCGTTGAAGGATGTTAGGACTTGGAGAAAATTTGAGGAGATACTCGATACTTACATAGACTTCAGTTGCTTTCTCCATGAGATATTTATCACTTACAAAGGAAAAAGAGTAATGTCATGGTGGAAAACCTGGCAGACATGTCCTAAATAACCAGGAAGTATCAGTAATAGGAATATTTGGAGCACAGATAAAATGCCAGAGAGGAAAGTGTCACCCCAGTAAGTCTGAACTTAGGGTAAGTTACATAAATGTTTTAAATATATATATGTATATATATATATACATGCATGCTCAGGAAATAGGAACACAGAAAAAATACATAAATTTTTTATCATGTCCTATATAAAGTTTTTAAATATATTTAAGGTCCTATACAGTGTAGATTTCTACACGCTGTTGAAATTGATTTTTAGGTATTTATCTTTCTGTCAAAATGTTGGTCTCCTTATACCACTACTGGGTGCTTTTTATTTTACCCAGTGCAAGGCATTTTTCCTAAAGTCTTTATTAGGCAATTAAAACTCTGGTGTATCTCATGGGAGAAAATTATTATGCCACTAATAGTATAGCATGGTTAAGATGACTATTGATGATTAATGACTGTAAAATAAAAAATGGAAGGTAGAAATAAGTGAAATGAAATGACAAAGGACCACTTGGGGCTTGTATAGAGATAGCTATATGATAACTGCTATAGAATCTCATCTTATAGATATTTCCTTTAGCATTTCATGATGTTTTTGTGATATTTTGTTGCAGGTTTGGAACAAGTCACGGAACCTTAGGGAAATGAGGTGAGCCATGACTGTGATGTTTTTGAAATCATTTATGTGGATTCCAGTGGTATTGCACCTTTGAGACTTGTGGGTGCATGACTTTGCAGGCTGATTGGAAAATATTTTTATGATAAATTTTTTCACTCTGTGAGTCTCCCTAATTTGTTAAAAGAATTCCAAATATAGTATTTCATAGTGCAGTAGGTAAGCTTACACAAAGCAAGCCTGGCTGTGGATGTGCCTGTTTGTCATCAGGGGGTGCTTTTCTGGATCGATGATGAGAAAACTTGTCCGAGGACGCTGAGGGACTAATTACAGATGGCAATCTGAGGTCCAGATGTGTGGCGCTCTAATGGGACAAGTGAGACTCTGCAGCCTGGCTCTCCTCGGTCATGGATCCGTGACCGGGTGACAGCAGTCCGAGACTGCCTTGCCTTTCTCTCAGAACAGGGAATTA